>JBAMJV010005724.1:0-123650 GCA_037951105.1 Echinarachnius parma
TGATTGCTTATAACTATATATATACTCGTTTCAGACATAATTTTATTCATGGATGTACGTGTTATGTTTCCCCAGTCTGTTGAATCACGCATTCTCACACGTTTGATACCCGTTACCATGGTTACATCTCACATGGTTACGTATATAAACGACGTTACATGTTATGCTTTATATAAGGACTTGTATGATAGATAAATCGATGTCCTTGTGTAACGGAACAAACATATAAAGTGGCTTCCCCTAAGATTCGTGTCACAATCAGTTCTAGATCGTATTCATAATCGATATTATGTTGTCAAGTTTAAGGTCGTTATTTTGTAATCTATACTCTGGCTTTATGCTCGTCGAATCCAGCGAAAGCTATTTATGTCACTCACAATCACGCCTAATAAGGCACGAGGTTCAAGGTTGCCTTGGATTATCTTGTTCGGGACATTTGCGCAGCTAGGGTCCATCGAGACTGGGGGCCAACATCGGGGCAAAAGGGGGGGGGGCACGATTTAGTTTTATGGGCTTATATATATTTATTTACCTCTTTGAAAGGAGCAATTTATATCATGAGAGAAGAGCAAATGAATACCAATTTAATAAAAATTCATTTCTAGTTGTATTCGTCCATGTAAAAAAAATACATTTACAATCAAATAATAATGGGTAGCATCGTATGATTACATCAAAATACATACGAAAGATAATAATTTATTTAACCACGTAAGTTGGGCAAAGTTTGCGGATTGCCAATAGCTGAATTTAGTTCTTAGAAATAACGTTACATTTAGGCAGAAGAACAAAATTGAATATTATAAAATAAGCAATTATAACTATATTATTACACGAAATAAATATACGATATACGTTGTTACAATCGTTATAATGAGCATGCACCTCTTTTTCAGCATGGATTATGATTATTGAAATAGAATATATCGGAAATCTCTGCTTGTCTGCACACACGTCTTTGCATGTTCGACTATTTTGTAAAATATCGATTACGAAGCCAGTGAAATATTCATATAAGTTTATATCGATTATACAAAAATATACCCGGTAGTTATTGATTATCATCGAATTTGGAATTGTCAGTGAGCTTTCGATTATCTATGTTTTTGTTGTCGATACTTCAATTTGAGAAATACAATTTATGTCAAAAAAGTATGACACGAAGTAATGATAACTGAACACCGTAAATTGTGCCACAGCCCTTTTACGCATTTCGAATTCGCAATGAGAATTCAATAGCATGTGTGTGTATAATATTCACAGTATATAACCATACTATACTCATGTGTGCGTAATTATAGCCTTGACATTGGCATTCGTATACGGGGAATGTTGATCCATTTTCCCGCCTTTTTCTGCAATTCAATTTCCAGACGACAGAATGCGCGAACCATAGAGGTTGCATGGTACGAGGCGGGAGGGGGAATTCGATAGCTGTACCCCCCACCCCCCCCCCCCCCCCCACCCCCACCCCGTTCTAAGTTCTGGACACAACAATATTCGGGCAAACGATACTTTTGGCGGAAGATTTGAAGGCATCTTCATTTCGGGCATAACATGTCATTTTCAGTCATAGCCATGTCAATTTCTGCAAAATTGTATCGTTTACGGGCAAAAAGCATGTCACTTTTCGTGCAAATCATGTAATTGCCCAGCAGCTACTAGTAACTGGTGGAGACATGTATGCTGGTTAGGTGAAATCAGGAAGGGTAATATTCGGACAAAAACACCTCAGCCCCCGCCCCCCTCCCCTTGTAGAAAAATGTGGCTATATGCTCATGGCGTGAAGTGTCTATTAACCAAGGCGAGGTAAGCTCCCATTTCCCTGGTCTAACGAAACGAAACGACACAACACTCAACAGACTTCAAGGCTAATTGATCGAGATTCTGATTGACACAATAATAAAACCAACAAAAAAGGAAGAAGAGAAACTGATAATACGATATGTGCGATTGGGGGGGGGGGGGGGGGGGGGGGGGAGAGAGATCGAGATCGAGTTGAAGTTTCAAGTTCAGACTGAACGGTTATTATCATCAGGGGTGGATCTAGCTTTTTGATAAGGGGGGGGGGGGGGGGTTGACCCAATGACGATGCGGATACTGTGTGGGTCTGGACACATGATGGCGTTTTTCTATGCACATCACATTTTCACTTGGCAGCCCAAGGGGGGGGGGGGGGAGTTTAAACCCCCTAAACCCCCCCCCCCCCCCCCCGTAGATCCGCCACTGATCATAATCATATTGGAAATGCGGATGTGACGTTCATGTGGTCTTGAGTTCGCACTCATGAAGTTTAAGATCGATTCCCAGTACAGCTGGGAATTGGATTTGGAAGAACCTCTAGGGGTTTTGTAAGTCTGTATTCATTATTTTACCACGAGGGTATTGTATTGCGTCTACAGTTTGAACGAAATATAGGATTCAATGCACGCGTGTACGTATGAAATGTGTGCGTGATCGTGCGTTGTTATGTTCGTCCGTGTATGACGTACGTTTGTTTGTGTATGTGTATGTTTGATGTGTTTGTGCATGGTACCGGTGTATGTTTGCATATATTCGTGTATGTGTCTATGTATGTGTGGGTTTGCATGTTCGTATGTTTGCATGTTTGTATGTTTGTTGTATATGTGATTGTTTGTTCGTTTGTCAGTTTTTTATTGCATGAGTTTGTTCGTGTGTACATGTGTTTAATGTGTTGTGTGTTCGTTTGTGTTCTGATAACCTACTTCTAACACTGTATAATTGACAAAGCTCAATTAGGTTAAAATTGTTCACACTGTTGATTACGCTAAGAATGTTTTGTTGTTCGTAACATGAATTATTATGGTATAATACTAATACTTATACTAATAATAATAACAATAATGATAATTATAATAACAATACCAATACTACTACTACTACTACTACTACTACTACTACTACTACTACTACTACTACTACTACTACTACTACTACTACTACAAATAATAATAATAATAATAGTATTAGTAGTAATAATAATAATAATAATAATAATAACAATAATAACAATAATAATAATAATACAAATAATAATAATAATAACAATAATAACAATAATAATAATAATACAAATAATAATAATAACTAGAAGGCCGACAAAGTCAGCATACCCACGCCTCCCATTAGCCCTGTTCTACCCCTTCGTCGGCCTCAACCCTGTTTTGCTTACCGATGCATCCTAAAAACATAGTGATCAACCGTTGAACAGAATCCCCCACAACTCCAGGCATAGTAAACTATGCTGACTGGGTATGCCTGCAGGGAGGGCTTGAAAATGCCGACATCTGTCCAATTTATTGGCGATAAATGTAACATAAATCATGAATTCAAACAAAATAAACTATTACAAACAATAACAGATACCTTATCTTCCTGATTCTGCAAACTTTTATGTCCATTTCTCTTGCATAAATATGATTTTAGATCTTTTCATGACAGCTATCTGCCGATTCGCACGTGTTTTTACTAGCTGCCTGTGTAGTATAGATATGCCTAATATTTATGCATTGCAATATGCATAACACATTACATGCGGGTGTGTACTATGTGTAAGTACATCTATTGGCATGGCGTGTGCGCCACGTTGTTTTCTTGAAATGATTTGAGACGGGAGAGACGAGGAGAGACTAGTGTGAGAAGGGAGAGGAGAAGAGAGACTGTGTGTGTGTGATAAGTACATTAGTGCGTGTGTGCCATCGCGATCGCACGGAGCACAAATAGAAATGCATAGACGGTAGTGCATTATCGGATTTCCCAAAATCCGTAACATTTCAGCGCCATTCCGTACTCCCGTAATTGTTGTCAATTTCCGTACCAATAAATACATACTCAAACTTCAAGGTTCCACAGAATTTGCAGGGGTCAACCAATCATCACCAAAATCTAATCGATTCTTCCATGTCACTATCCAAACATTCCCTGAAAATTTGGTGCAAATCCGTTCACCCGTTCTCTAGTTATCTTGTACACAAACAAACAAAAAAAAAAAAAAAAAAAAAAAAAACAGACAAACAAACAAACAAACAAACATACGGAACCCTTTACATAACCCCCTGCCGATTTCATCGGCGTGGGTAATTATTATTATTATTATTATAATAACAACAATAACAACTAGAAGGCCGACAAAGTCAGCATACCCACGCCTCCCATTAGCCCTGTTCTACCCCTTCGTCGGCCTCAACCCTGTTTTGCTTACCGCAGGCTAACCAGCGCGTTTTAGGCACGATTTGGTGAAAATGCCTAGGCCAGGGTGTAGGCCGCTTGCTTGCGGCGCGGCAGCCCCAACCATGGCGAGGCAGTGTACAAAATTATTGACAACGTCAACGAGAATATATCGTAAAAACACCTGAATCATCCAAAAATGTAAGTTTCCAAAGTGCACCCTACTTCCGATTGCTCGAAAATTTGAGATTTCAACAAAGTTCACTGCGAAAATGCGGCAAAAAATGACTTACGGAGGTTGAAATTGGTCGAGTTTCTCGATTCAAAACACGAACCGGATCTATAATCATCGCAAGCATCTCTTGTGTATACTTCACATGCATATTACGTGGTTCAATCAGCTGTTTGACCGCATTACATTTGGAACTAGAAGGCCGACAAAGTCAGCATACCCACGCCTCCCATTAGCCCTGTTCTACCCCTTCGTCGGCCTCAACCCTGTTTTGCTTACCGATGCATCCTAAAAACATAGTTTATGTGCACGCTGGAAAACCTATGGGCGCTGCCATGTACGGTACGCGACCGGCCTTTCCCGTAACATTTTTCTTGATTTTTCTGTCGAGTTGTCTTATTGGCTTACTGAGACATCTCTCTGATTCTTTATCCAATCAGAATAGTTATAAGATGTTTTAACAAAAACGGCTACGATCAGCTGATCGTCAGCTTTCAAATGATATACAAATCAATGGACAAATTTTTTTTGTTCAAGACTTTAGTAGGCCGCGAAGATTGGGTGAAAATGCAAGTAAAAAGAGCCAAATTTCAAGGTTATTTTCAAATTTAAATATTCAAATTTCTAGAGTTTTTACATAAATAAGGTTTTCATGGAAGTAATGTTCTTTGTTTATATTTTCATCATCATATTGACAGTTGCAACTCTTAAATGTCAGTTTTTAAGCTACAACTTTCTGAAGTTAGGAGAAAAATATCAAATTTTCGAAAAATTCGGACAGCCGCATTTTTATTGCACTTTATATCGACCGTGGAAGGAAATACGGACATACACGATGTGTTTTAGGAAAATTAGATATGTATTTATAAATAATTCACAAACAACTTGTCGTTATTTTGTTTTATTTTCTAGATATAAAATTAACAATTCACTCTAAAAGCAGCTGAAGCAACATTCGTGCGCGACTCCATTGGGAGTTTAGCCATGTCTATCGGCGTGGCTATCCTTCGCCATTACATGTTACGCAAATTCCAGCATGAATCTAAACCAATGAGTGCGCGGAACTCACTCACGCCGTCACAGAGTTATGAGCAACAAACTCGGTAATTTATTTATTATCTGATTATGAAATTACATTTAAACTAGTGAAATCGATGTCAGATTTACTATTTAATCCAGGTAAGATGTTTTATCTAATTTATTTCATTTTAAAAGCTGTTATTTCGTGTTATTCGAAAAGTTGGACGGTAAATCAATGACGAGGGGCAAAGCACGTGAAATTATTCAGACCGCCGTAAGCAGCTGGATAGCGATGCCGACGCGCTCGGGTATGGTCTTACGCGCAGAACCGTATGATTTGTTGTTCATGAGATTTACGGCTAACAATTTTTCTGAGGAATTTAGCTAAAAACTGACCATTTAAGAGTTGTAACACCCATCAATGAAATCAAGAACAGGTCCCAAATATTACATTTATGACACTCGCTTTGTCGGGAAAACTCTAGGTTTTTCAATATTTCGTCTTAAAAATAGGCTTTTAATTCATCCGTGAAAGCCTTTTTGTCATATTTAACCCCTTTTTAAATGTCTTATATAAATGTGAATATTCAGTTAAATTGAATACAAACATATCGATAAGAAAGAGTAGGATAAGAAGTTTGTTGTAAAATGATCCATATTTCTTCCACAATGCTGAATTTCTAAATAAAAGAGAAATTATGAAAGCTAGATTGAGTTCCGAGTTCAAATTGACGCAACGTTAAGCGGTACGATTGCTCGCAGAGTTTACACTAGATCATTGCACGCGCAACGCCGGAAATGCGCGACGCTGATTGGTGCCAGCAAACACTGTTGTGTCATTGGGGTATCATGGCAGCGAGCATAGAACTTCCATACGTTGTGTACAACGTGCACATACGTGCTATAACGTGCAGATATTATTTAGGCACACACGTGCATTAAATACATACTCAAACTTCAAGGTTCCACAGAATTTGCAGGGGTCAACCAATCATCACCAAAATCTAATCGATTCTTCCATGTCACTATCCAAACATTCCCTGAAAATTTGGTGCAAATCCGTTCACCCGTTCTCTAGTTATCTTGTACACAAACAAACAAACAAAAAAAAAAAAAAAAAAACAGACAAACAAACAAACATACGGAACCCTTTACATAACCCCCTGCCGATTTCATCGGCGTGGGTAACTAGAAGGCCGACAAAGTCAGCATACCCACGCCTCCCATTAGCCCTGTTCTACCCCTTCGTCGGCCTCAACCCTGTTTTGCTTACCGATGCATCCTAAAACATAGTGATCAACCGTTGAACAGAACGAGTGTATGAACTGTATGTTTATCTTAAGCGTATAAGTTTAAATTGCATGTAAATTGTCCACTTGAGAGGATCATCACCATTGTTCTGGTCATTGGGCCAGGATGTGTGCATTAATGCCATTAATTATTATTTTGCGACTGCAACTGGCGAACTGCAGTGAAAATGCCTAGGCCAGGGTGTAGGCCGCTTGCTTGTGGCGCGGCAGCCCCATGGCGAGGCAGTGTACAAAATTATTGACAAAAATGATTATGTGAGACTGCTTGAGGCAGACAAATCTTCCGAGAATATATCGTAAAAACACCTGAATCATCCAAAAATGTAAGTTTCCAAAGTGCACCCTACTTCCGATTGCTCGAAAATTTGAGATTTCAACAAAGTTCACTGCGAAAATGCGGCAAAAAATGACTTACGGAGGTTGAAATTGGTCGAGTTTCTCGATTCAAAACACGAACCGGATCTATAATCATCGCAAGCATCTCTTGTGTATACTTCACATGCATATTACGTGGTTCAATCAGCTGTTTGACCGCATTACATTTGGAAAAATAGTATATCCCTCCACCCTTGCAATAGCGAAGTTGCATTGCCCACAGCCAAACATCGCGCAAACTACGTGTACAAAAATATGGCCCATGCGCGCACGCCATGTAACGCCGAATGACGATGCCTAATTAAATACATACTCAAACTTCAAGGTTCCACAGAATTTGCAGGGGTCAACCAATCATCACCAAAATCTAATCGATTCTTCCATGTCACTATCCAAACATTCCCTGAAAATTTGGTGCAAATCCGTTCACCCGTTCTCTAGTTATCTTGTACACAAACAAACAAACAAAAAAAAAAAAAAAAAAAAAAAAAAAAAACAAACATACGGAACCCTTTACATAACCCCCTGCCGATTTCATCGGCGTGGGTAAAAATAGTATATCCCTCCACCCTTGCAATAGCGAAGTTGCATTGCCCACAGCCAAACATCGCGCAAACTACGTGTACAAAAATATGGCCCATGCGCGCACGCCATGTAACGCCGAATGACGATGCCTAATTAAATACATACTCAAACTTCAAGGTTCCACAGAATTTGCAGGGGTCAACCAATCATCACCAAAATCTAATCGATTCTTCCATGTCACTATCCAAACATTCCCTGAAAATTTGGTGCAAATCCGTTCACCCGTTCTCTAGTTATCTTGTACACAAACAAACAAAAAAAAAAACAAAAAAAAAAAAAAACAAACAAACAAACAAACAAACAAACATACGCGACCCTTTACATAACCCCCTGCCGATTTCATCGGCGTGGGTAATAATAATGTTTCCGCTTGAGTTAAATGCTGTTAATAGTACTCTACATTATATTATAATATATCGCATGTTCTTCATCGTAACTTTTCGTAAACAGTTGCATTTTTTTTGTTGCATCTTTTTTTTGTGAATAATTTTTCCCCTTATGCCTCAAAATCGTGTAGACGCAATCGATCTATAGCGACGTTCTTGTTTTACCCCGCGGGGGATTTCGAACAAAAATTATTATAAAGCGTAGAACCAACAAAAACAACTGCATGGCTTAGTCACATTTTCTCATCAGTTATTATGACCTTTTGCGCAAGCTTTACGAAATGTTGTTGTTTTTTACTACGTGTGTCTGTGTGTTTACTTCTTCGATATTGTCGCTGTTTTTCAAAGACAAACATGAAATAAACAGACATTTTGTTGTTTTCCCATGAAATGTATGAATGATTGATATAAGTAGGCCCTTGGTCTTATAACTACGTGCGTGGAATAAGTCCAGCTATTGGGATTGATAACTGCCATGGCCATGTTTTCATGTTCTAATTTTAGCAACCGAATGGTCTGAAACACTTTCCCGTGACATGACTCGAAATCAAAACAACTTTGTTACGTTGTACTTGATCTACAAAACAGCATTTATGAGTAGTAAGAATAAATCTTCAAGGTACCTCATTTGAAAACAAAACAAATGTTCAAAGTCGGGCCTAAAAAGTGCTTATATCGAATATCATATCAGGTCAGTACATGCAATCTACATTTTGTAAAGCAGCTATTATATAATATATATGTCATTCCGTTCGATTCCCGTAGGAGTCCAATTTTAGTTGCTACTTTTTCATTCAGTTTGTTTACAATTATACTTTTGGTAAGTTTTCCCTTGTTTGCATTTATCATACTAACGTAACTGCCATAACCAGTAGATCATAATTAACGTAACATCGTAACATTAAACACGTCACGTCGAAAGCTTAAACATTAAACATGTTAAAGGGATCTTGTATTACACTGGTAAAATTCTCAAAACTTACTTGGAACTTTTGCGGTTCTCATATATTGCTCTGTATTCATATTACCAATAGCAGCATTTCTGTTATAAAGAATTGTGTTTGTTTGATTGAAGTTTTCAGATTTGTAATTATCTAGCGGGCAATTATAACTCTGTGTAAAGGCAGTGCAATGAGTTGGTGAATATCACTTCGCGTGTTCGCTCATTACTCGGTCATAATATTATGACATTCATTTACCATATAATTTTCACCCATCACTCCGTGCACATACCGTATTAATCAGGACATTGTATCAACCATTTACCAGTTTTTGCACATGTCAACTTAAGTTATTGGTCAAAAGAAATTACTAGTATATGCTTGCGTTCAATAATTTGTAAGATTAGTGTAGGCAATTTACATGATTCTGAGAGTCTCAGATGACTACCAAATCATGTATGTCGTAGGCCAGTCGCAGACCAGCAGTAACCAAGGAAGTGGGGGGGGGGGGGGGGGGGGGGGGGGGGCTTAACCTCGATATTTTAAAAATACGACATTTATTGGCCTGCCCCACACATACACTCATTGCCATTCACTTACGTGGTATGAACGTAAGGGAACCATGCACTACATCTTCCGAAAATTATCTTAAGTTTGCACAACCAAAGCATGAAAATTATGCTTCACATTCATACTCTAAGAAACATGTTGAATGCATTAACTCACCATTTTACTCCTGATGGCACTTTAATTTGGGAAAATATTGGCAAAAAGGTAGAAATTAGCCCATTTTCGAAGATACATCAACGTATCAAGCCTCTTTCTAGCATGCTTCCTGTGTTATAATGGCGACTCAGTATTTTTCTGGTCCGAGTCAGAGTGCGCTCTCTACGCCACAATTACGTACATGCGAGACAATGCATTGCCTGGCGATGTTAGTTACGTGACGCTGGTCTCTTCGAGTGTTGACCATTCGAGATCGGATGTTGATCTTCCATCAAGACGTTGACTATTAACGCCGTAATTATGTGAAGCCTGTCATCACGCTCTGCTACCAACATACATTCAAGTACGCTTTGTAAAAGACTAGTAAACGAACTTTCATGTTTACATGATATCGATATAGAGCTACCGTACCGCGCGATATGTTATGCCATAGCCGGCCAGCCATAGGTGGCGTGTACGCGGCCATTTCCTGCCAATTCCCGAAGGAAGCCGGACCCACAACATTTTACCGCTGAAAATGCAGATTTGGTGAGTATAGCAGAACGTATTGTATTCGCATTTATATAATAAAAAATAATAAAAAAGTGGCACAATACATTCATGTATTGATGGAGTGCAAAAGAAGTGAGAAAGAGAAGGTATGTGAGAGAGAAAAAACGTAAAAGTTACTTCGACCGCGATTAGCACTAGTGTAAGGTAAATGGTTACTGTATGTATATACAGAACCATCTTACAGTGTAGATGTGGCCTGCCCCAGAAAATTAAGGAATTTAAAGGAGTTGTGAATTCATCAAATCACGAGTTTGGTACTCTAATCGCAAAGAAAGGGTCACACGAAAGCGGTCACACGAAAGAGGTCACTGTCATGTGTTTTCGACCGGACCGGGAAAGTAAATACAAGATGCCCCGTCACGTGCATGACGTGTTAGCCGATGGCTAGTTTAAATTGGAGGAGAAAGTTATTATAGTCTCGCTTCCATACCAATTCATAAATAAGTCATCATTCTCTCCCCGAATAATTACTTAACCTACTTTCGCTGTTGGACGTTATGAATGCAAACGTCTTGCTAACCTAATTTTGAAAATTAATTATTCAAATTTTAGCTGACGTCTCGTATGAATTGCAATTACAAAGGAAATGAAAAAGGGGGCAAAGTAAGACGAAGTTGAACATCCTCAATAGTAGTATATGTCGAGGTTAAGCTCTCGTCACTTCCTTGGTTACTGCTGGTCTGCGACTGGTCTGCGACTGGTCTACGACATAAATGTTTAGTCATCTGAGTCTCTTAGAGTCATGCGAATTGCCTACGACAATTTTACGATTGAGCGCGGCGTACTTACGATTGTTGTCTAGCAATCGAACGATTCTCGTACCGCAACAGAGCGTGGCGGGACTTTCAAACAACGATTCATTTGTCTCACGGCAGTCGTAGGGGGCTCGTACGACTGTCGTACGATTTGACTTCGAAAGCCCTGCTCTCTTTTCCAACGACAGTTGCACAACACATGCATCCGCCTCCTTTCAAATAGGACTACGTCTCCCCCTTTCTGTCGTAGCCCCGCTAAAATCGTACGGCAACAAAACAAAATCGTAGGTTATAATTATGTATGTGACAGAGGGTTTACATTGAGATGTTTTGACACGCATTCGGCGAGGCCCACTTATTGGGTCCACCGTAAGTGGGTCAATGTATTGGTTTGTATACAAAAATAACTTTCGAACTTGGTCAAAATGTCCTTACGATTAAAGCCAAACTCATGCATAGGTTGACTCGGATGTTGTCGGATCGGGTCAGTGTGCGTTGCCTCGCGACTCCGATGTCAGGATGTTGCTAGTCGGAGGCGAATCGGAAGCCACGCAGTCGGGCTCGGTTCAGCACGTTGAATCGGCTCCGATTGATCGTGCCCAACTCTATCCTGACTGAAAACCATACAGGTCACCTGTCTATCTGTGTCCTAAGCCTCCGGAGGTGGTCACAAATTAAGAACGTGCATGTTTGACCGTATACATAAGAACTGCTTTCGTTCTTTTCAATTGTATCATTCTAATAAGATTTAATATTTCCAATTCTTGGCCATCATGTTCGAATTGCATGATATTTTATGTTCAAGTAATATTATGATCACGCGTGAAATCTGATCACCCTGACCTTTCATGTTTACGCACTGACAAGTCAATGATTCGACTTTGTGTACACCTCTATAGATGTCGATAAACTATCACTTCATCATTTATAACACATCATTAATGCATAATATCGAAAAGTTAAGGTCTCAAGCATTTCAAAGTGACAATAATGTCAAGACTCACTCGTCCAAAAATGTTGATGTAACAAAGCGTAAACATGCGTGCTCCATCGCTCTAAGTGCTCTAAGTCCAATTCATTAAGTTTATGGAAACTCGTGTGATATTTGTTTTCGATTTTGCACTTACGCCCATGCAGTCCTATGGGAATATGAGAGTGGAGTGTTTTATAAATTCGTTTTAATTGCGGATTTTGCATTTCAAATGTTAATTTATAGCTATTTACGCAGCTTGGTGTTGCACTTACATAAGTATAACTTAAGTATCTCAAATTGTTTCGAAAGTGGATTTAGCGTCTTTTGGAATAACGCTCCTCATTTACACAATAACTGCCCATCCACATTATAGCTAACAAAATACTTAAGTTTCCACCGAAGGTTATTGATAGTAGTAATCTGTTCGACCCTCCATTTCAATCACACGTTATCATCGAGGCTGTGAGTGATCCCCTCTTTCTTTGATGTATCGAACTGTTTTCTTTCTTCCTTTTTGTTGCCTTTCTTTTTTGTATTGAATGATCGAAATCACATCAAAGATCAAACAAATCAATACAAATTGTTCAATACACTATGTTATTATTTTCGTGTATTTCTCTCATATTTAATTTTATGAGTATTATACATAATGATAAAACACACAATCATGACAATTAGATGCCTTAATAATTAGTCAAAACATTAACAATCTCTCTAATTTTCACACCTTGTACTTTGTTGCATACAAACAACAAGTAACCGAGGTATATGTGTTTGTCATGATTTTTATTTGATTTTATGTCAATAAAGCAATGATTTAAACAAAAATCCCACCATATTTGTTGTTGCATTCGGTCTTACTTCCTTTCTTTTGTTATAGTTTGTTTCTCTACTGTTCCATTCTTGTCCCCTCTCTTCTCCTCTCGTATTATTTTCTTTGTTTCACTTATTTTTGTCAAGAAGAGAATACAATGGCAGTGTAATTTGCTTCTCCTTTCGCTTCTTCAATTCTATGCTAGTTGATATCTTATTGTTTGTGTATGACCATCTCATATACTACATAGCACTGACTTAAATTCCCCACCACCACCCCCCCCCCCCCCCCCCCCCCCACACCCCCCTCCTTCCCCTCTCTTTCGTTGATTCCCTTCCTCTTCTTCCTCGCACTCAGTGATCTTTCTGCTCACAGAATCTCCCGAATGTTCCGGTCAAGTATGGAAGGCCGAATGACAAGCGTTTACCTCCTTGACCGTACGTATGATCTCACTTCAAGTATCCGTACGTGAGCTGCCACGGACATGACGGAGACAATCGAATACTCCAACTTCTTCAGTAGCAAAAAAAAACCCATTCTGGACAGATTCTAACATAAATTAAAGGAGATTAGTCGTCGCGTCAGATTGTTGATTGCCGCTAACAAGTCGCAAGCTAGTC
Source organism: Echinarachnius parma (assembly GCA_037951105.1). Lineage (NCBI taxonomy): Eukaryota > Metazoa > Echinodermata > Echinoidea > Clypeasteroida > Echinarachniidae > Echinarachnius > Echinarachnius parma. The sequence goes on from JBAMJV010005724.1 coordinate 13,478, forward strand.
GCTAGCTAGCCGCAAGCTAGCAGCTATATAGCTTGCGACATACTGGTATATTTATACTTGGATTTCTGTCGAGGATGACGACGCGGTTATGTCTGTTATAATGATAATGTTTTATTTCTCTCTTATGTCGTTCTTTTGCTGTATCATTTTATTTCGACTCTCTTTCTATACCTGTTTTCGTTATTACCTTTTCACAATTGTTTATCATTCTCTATACGTGTATTCCCCCTTCATCGTCCATTCATGTATTTGTTCAGTGTTGTTTTCAACGTATTGTTCTTTAGACAAGTTATGGAAAGTCAAATGGATCATAATGCTTACGCAGCTCAGAAAATATGTTTGCCGTATCATTATAATCATGTCAAGTATACAACTGAAGATTAGTACATACATGAGTAATATTTGTGATTCCAATTCCACTGACCTGGCATGTACGTTCTACGAAAATCGATTGGCTGTTCGAGCGATCGCCCAGGGTCGGAATTCTAAAAGGTTGACAAACATTTACTCACAGCCAAGATAGCATAAAGACAGATGATGATATAAATAAGAAGGGGGGATATAGACAGAATAACCCTGGAGAGGATACAGGGTATCGACGAAGATAGTGATCCCGTTTCACGCCTTTACAAACATGACAAATCCGAGGCATTAGCCGCCCACTTCAGCAAGATCCCTTTCACTGCCACCAAAATAAAGCATGCAACAATAACAATGTCAAACCTGTGTATAGTGACCACCTATATTGGGGAAACAAGAAACAGTGGCCACTGTAGACAGGTGACCTCTATAAGTATAGACATGCTCAATAACATTAATTTCCTCTGTAGGGAGCACTTTTGGTGGCCACTATGGGCAGGTTGGCTGCTATAGACAGGTACATGGCCATTAAGATTAAGGTTAAAGGGCAATGCAACTCAAGAATAGAGTTTATCCTACTTTATACATCGTAATATGCCTGTTTATTAAATCTAACATTACTCCGACTCAGATTTCTGCTTTGGGAGAAATATGTGAAAACTCTATCGGGTATACCACTATTCACGCGAACACTGGAGGCCGCCATTATTAGGTGTGTCCGGACTACGGTCAATGATATGCACTAATGCATTTCAATAGCACCAATTCAAACCATTGTCTGAATACTTGTAGATGCTTTGAAATCAGTGAAAAGCTTTTTGTTCGGCCCTAAGCACATACGTCAGAGTTTGCATGTCGGGTAATTACAAGAACATGGCCGCTCCCATCATCTTTTGCCGCCGTAAGAATTAGTAAAATGTGGGTATGTTCACGTAAGGATTTCATGGGATCCAGGAGGCCAAAATTGCCAAGTTATGTATCAAATCAAATGTCTGTTCACCCTCTAAAACGATAATAATAACCGAAAGCCATAGTTTCATTGCCCTTTAATGTTTGACCGTAGTTCTAACATTAGAATGCATCAGTGGTATGCAAAGGCTTAACGTGATTGTTGTGTTGCGCGGCTAGATAATGGTTCTTTTCCACTCCGCTTTTGCCTTGATCTCATTACGGAAAATTGTTGAATTGTTTATTTAATATACACATTAGTATAGAGCGAATGAGATTAGTCGTAATATATTCGATTAACGTGCAAGGATCCTTGCCCCTCGAGAAAAACAAAATGAAAGTCACTTTGTAATTATTCAAAAGGGACTTAGTAAAATTGTCAAAATCCTCAAAATCCAATTGGAATTCTAGCAGTTCCCTCATACCTTGTTGTATTCGAAGCATGGGACAGGTTTCGTTTGTTTTTATATTAAATTCCCTTTCGTTAAAAAGATATTTACGATAGAACTATGTTAAACTATCCACTGGATAGTCGTAACCGTGTATAAAGTCAGTGCAATGAGTAAGTGAAAATCACCTTGCATTTTTGCTCATTACTCGGCCATATAACGTCCATTTAACCTGAATTGTGCACACAATACCAAGTTGACATATGAGATAACAACAATTATACATTACCATTCATCACTTTTTGCACATGTCAAAAGGTTACAAGATCCCTTTAACTTTGTTGAGATGTCCAAAATTTAACAGAGTGTTGATAACTTTTCCAAAGCTGCTATCTATTTTTCAAGATGACTTTATACAGCACACCGATTCATCATCATCGAAAGCGTGGGCGCAAAATGGTCTTTTATAATCATTACCGAATTATAACCTACTTGTGTATAAAATACACCCTTTTCAATCTTTTTGAGAAAAGAGGGATAACTTTCAACAACAATGAAATCGTGTTTATCCCTTCCTTTATTCATTCTTCGCTGTGTGGGTTGTGGTAATTACATGGGCGATTTCTTTCATTATGGATTCAATAAAAGTTTGCGTAAAGCTATACACGAGAACAAGTGTCCGATTTGTTTAGGCCGAGTTAAATCACGCGGTGGTAAGCCGTGCGTTATAACCCATGTATAATGGGGCATTGTCCCGCGAGAAACTCGCCCGCCTTTGTAACCGTCCCACACAATCACAATCAAGAGCTTATCGATTTGGTGTTTTCGTTATTCCATTGTGATACTCTCACTGATCGCTTAAAATAGCCACAATCGGAAACCGAATCTTCATTGTGCTTTGAAAAGATCTGAATAGAATACTACGATGGTGGTCTGTCTGAGTCAGCTGATGAAATGTACCGTATGAAATGTACCATAGAGTAACTATAATATAAATACCAACAAACGGACGGAAGAAAGACATTTAAAACGCAGTTCTGATTTTAGATTAAGGAGTATGACTTTCGAACCGATAATGCCTCGTTATCTATTAGTTATATATTAGTTATCAATTAGTTATATATTATTTATCTATTAGTTATCTATAAGTTATCTTTTAGTTATCGATTAGTTATCTATTAGTAATATATTAGTTATCTATTAGTTATGTATTAGTTATCTATTAGTTTATTAGTTATCGATTAGTCTATTAGTTATATATTTGTTATCTATTATTAGTTATCTATTAGTTATCTATTAGTTATTTATAAGTTTTATATTAGTTATCTATTAGTTATCTATGCGTTATATATTAGTTATATATTAGTTATCTATTAGTTATCTACAGTTCAGTAATGTAAGCCCCATTAGAGCCGTGGCGCCGTACACGGCTATGAGCGAAATTGAAGAGTTATATTATTTTGCTAACTCATTGTCAAAACGTCGGTTGTGCACAGTTGAACCGCTCCCATGGAGACTTTCAAATTCAAGTTTAATAGTGTCGTTTTTTAGATAATGTATTGGATTGTATGCATAGAACCAGCTCCCTCACTTAACTAATACTAAACCAATCAAAGTAGCAGCAAATGAGATTGAAGAGGATACAGTTCACAAAGCTAAACATTTGCGGAGGGACGGGATTGTGGTATAAAGAAGATAGAGTGGACACATACATAATCAAACACAACGGGGTGAGGATTTGGTAAAATGGTATCTGTTCCGGCCAGAGATGAACAGGAGTAAAAACTCTTCAATCTTGTTAATAGGTGTTTGACCAGCCTTCGGGTGTTTTCAACCTATTAGAGCTGACTTAGTTGACAACGCTGCCCATCCCCCTTTTTCTTCGTGTAAACATATACTCCGTCACCTGACACCGCTGTTTATATTGATGGTTTTGTATTCAATCTTCAGTTTCCTCGCCCTTAAAACAATCATGTAAAATTAGAACACCATTCGTCCAAATATAGTAACGAGTTGGGTAGGATTACAGCATGTTTACCTAAAATAGATGCAGGCATTTTTAGAGGCAAGTGAACCGTTGGTGATGTTTGTTTAGATTTTAATTGCAAATTGAGAAGGACTGTAAATGTTGAAGGAAATAATATATCACTCCCTTTTGTCACCTTATCTGGCTTTCACGACTGGTTTGTCACCTGTTTTGTCAGTGTGTATTTATTGCAGAGATAATTATGTTAATAGGCATACACGAGACGGTATCTAGTCTAGGGGGTGCAGCCCCCCCCCCCCCCCCCCCCCCCGCCCCTTAGATTTTAGAAAACAGCCATATTCGCTGACTTGGCAAAGAGCACCAAACACGACAAAAAACATGTCATGTTCGGGCAAACTCATATCACATTCGGACAAAATCATATCATAATTATTATTCGGGCAAACTCACATTATTTGGGCAAAATCACATAATCACATCATATTCGAGCAAAATCCGAACAGTATATCATTTTAGGGCAGCTAAATGGTGAGACTTTCGTTGGCCTTATTTTCCCCCTTGTCATGCTCCTGCGACAAACTGGTAATTTGGTATTCAGGCAATAAACTTCAGCGGCTCAGCCTCACCCCACCCCGACAAAAATGGACCCGTACTTCAATGATTATGTTCTTCTTTATGCAAAACTAGGGTATCTCTCAACCTTCCTGTAATTAAGTATGGTCCATGTTCCTTTGGTCTTCACCCATTTGGTACATGTATCATTGTAGTTGGTTTACTACTTGATGCCAGGTCTGGGTCCGGAAACGCTATTTTTCCATCTAAAATCTTGACCATTAACTCGAACATAATTATTATCATTAACCCTTAATCCTTACCTTAGCCGTAACCACTACTATAGCCCTTTAACCCAACACCTAATCCTAATGCAAAGTTATAATCATAATCCCATTAATCATATAGATCTCAACGTTATGACCATGTGAGAGTTAGAAATGAGGAGTAGACCATACGGGTGTATTAATTACATGATGCCTGGCCTGAAACGCCAATTTTTTCCCATCTAAAATATTGACCCTCAACTCGAACACTATCAATAACCCTAATCCTTAGCAAACTATTGCACTAACCATAACCCTAACCCTAACTATAACCCTTTAAACCGAACCCTATCATAATTCAAATGTATAGTCATTATCCCAAAACTGAACATTATGGGCCCCGTTGCAGAAAGAGATATAGTATTCGATTGTAAGTTACAATTACATGTAATTCTAAGTCAGCAAATTTGCGCATTTCAACCAATCAGTTTTGCGCATTTAGTTACATGATCTGACTTCAAATTAATTGCAACTTTACAATCGATGCAGCTATAAGTCTTTCTGCAACGGGGCGAGAGTACAAAAATGGGAGTAGATACCCAATGGATGTAGCCCAAGCGGCTATGTTACTTCATGATTGTGCATAGTATCTCTTTACATGACTGTGATGTCTCATGTGGCACATTTTTCGAAGCTATTTCGGGAAACAGTCGTGTCTTTCATCCCCCCTGACAGTGGTGCCATTGATTGACTATGAAGCGCTAAATGTGCGTTGGTGGCCTTCGCTTTGGAACTCTTCGAGCCCTTGACTGGTTTATATCGCACGTTTTGATGATGGTACCGCGAGGTACACCCCCCCCCCCCCCCCCACCCCCACCCCCCCCCCCCCCCCCCCCCCCCCCCCCCATCCCCATACCCCCTCCATTTGAAGATCAGGGACAAAACAACTTGGACCCCGATACAATCAACTGGCTGCAAAACTTGCGCGATGCTTGCGTAGAAGATGTGTACTGCCTCATACGAAAGGATAAAAAGCAACAACATTCAATATAATTCATCTTTAATAGATCTGGGAGCCCGTATTTATACAACCACACTCAGCTTAGATCCATTTTAGGTATATTTTTGTTTTAATATATCAGTAGAGCTAAGAATGCAACAATCAACATGACTTTATTTACCAACTAGGGGTTAACTCAGTATAATGTAAATATATCGTTACCTAAATATATAACCATAATTACTGCCTAAGAAAAATTTAGATTTATTACGTAGCCATGTTTGTATGGTATAGAGGGTGAATAGGTGAATGACTGAGGGGTGTATACAAAATAAACAGTATTATTGTCACCATACATGCATTTTTTAAATATTGTGTGTGTGATGGTGGGGGGGGGGGGGGGGGGGTGGGTCATCGCCAAGACCGTTGCCCAAGGCCACTGGTTTAGATGGCCGAGACCGATACAAAGTGGACCTTTCTGAATTCCGGTGGGGAGGTGGCGGAGGGGAGGGGGCGGGGGGGGGGGGGGGCAGTGGCGGATCTACGGGGGGGGGGGGGGTTAGGGGGTTTAAACCCACCCTTGGGCTGCCAAGTGAAAATGTGATGTGCATAGAAAAACGCCATCATGTGTCCAGACCCACACAGTATCCGCATCGTCATTGGGTCACCCCCCCCCCCCCCCCCCCCCCCCCCCCCCCCCCCCCCCCCCCCCCCTTAGCTCCAACCGCCCGAATAGTATAACACACGATTGCTTACATTAGATTATATCACTTGACAAAGTGATCGTGATCTTTTAGATTCCTTGTTGACCATACATTGCGAGACAAACGAATATCACTAGCGATATTATTTTCGATACTATATCCGCAATGAGTAATATATTTACCATTATTAATTATGTTATTCGACATGAGCGAGAAAGAGGGGGCGCGGGGATGGGGTGGTATAAAACATGGTAAAGTGATTCGAATGTTGATGGTTTCCAAAGTGATGTATGTAGATTGTAGAATGCTGATCGCGTTCAGCAAACTGTGGCATGTTTGGCAGGTTCGTTATGCTGTCACGTCTGGGCACATGGGAGATAGAAATGGGGTCAGACATTAATTGCATCGCCTTCTGCGCATGATGTTTCTTGTTATTTTCCGCAAAACATCATGATAAGCTATAGGATGAGCGAGCTAGTCATGTAACCCAATGCTAGAAATTAGCACAGGCCCGTTGGGCCGGGCCCAGTAAAAATTAGCTTTATAGGCCACCAAATGTCTTTGATCCCGGAAAAGGGCGACCAAAATTAATAATCATCATCACTGATGCTTTTTGTTTTGTTCGGGCCCACCTTGATTATTCGCGTATCGGGCAACTAAAAACTGTATTTCGTTATTTTACTTGCTTAACTGGGCCGCCAGGCCCAAAATATCTTTATAATTAGGAAGACATTATTTTGACAAAACAAAACCAATTTCATTCTTCCTTTACAAAATAATAAGCCAAATAACACGTTTATACTATAGGGAAGACAGTGTGGAAGCTCCAAGGGATTTCGCATTTGACAAAGTTAATGGATCACTTTAAGGATCATAAGTAAGCATTTCTAAATCATACTTCTAGGCTTTCTAGCCCCCATCACTATCTTCTGTTTGCATTCCATGAAGTTGTTTACAAACTATGATAATCATTCAATAAACATTCCTTCGGAGGGCCATATTACCTTTATGGGGGAGGGTTTCCCTCATCGCTAACGCAATTCGTTCTGGATGAAGAATCTCATTTTCTTATCATCGAGACATCAAACTCCGTTCAATTACTAAAATGGGGTATGGCATTATGAGCTTTATATAACGTGTCTGAGTGAAGTGGTACCATCATAGACCTTATAACGTTGGGAATGCGAAAGCTGTTATCCATTTATGCCGGCTATCGCACTTTTAATACCAATAATCCCCCCACGTTACATGGATGCGTTCCTGGTCATGGTATTACGCGAGTCGTGAGCCGTTTTTATTGCCTCGTGCACTTTTATACGCAAATGGTGTCAGTGCAAAGTCATTATCTCCCGCATTGCCGGGAAAAATTTTCATGTGAAATCCACTTATGAGGGGTTAATGTTCCGTTGTTAGATTATTCAATTTAACACTCTGACATTATTGCAATGCAAGAAGAGCAAGATCTATATTCACATTTTTGTTAGACTTCTTTCTTGGAGTGGAACGTCGCTCTACTACTAGCTATACTAATAACACTTGCCACCCCTTTACAACTGATACAAAATTGTCCTTGTTAGCTTGAAGAATAATTATAATAGTACAAATAATTATGAATCAATACTAATTATACAGTTAATTTAGTAAACAAGAACGAATACAAATCAACATGATTATATCCGTTGTGTGTGAAGCGTCCTTGTCCGGAAAAATATTGACTATTCCATTTCATTACTGATCTAACCACGGGCGTAGACATGTCATTGATACCCATTCAACTGGGGATGATCTATTCATTCATCCCCCCCCCTGATGAATTGGTATTACGTAAGTCGCTACGCCCGTGGATCTAACACAGTGTAATAATACCCGTGTATAGCAAATTTCAATGTTATTGGCAGAATATTATCATAATAATGGTGTCAGTATTATTTTCTCAGTACTACTCGTGACCTTTCATGATTCATTAATAACCAAATTATGAAATAATAAATAGGGGTACCAGCTCGTAAAAAAATGAAAATACATACAGTAGTATTGGATAACAAACGGATGCTCCATCAATGTTTACTGCAAGTTATATGGTATTGTGTTCGCTTTTACCAATAAACAAAATATGAAACAGCATAATTATCTATGCGCTGCCGCCCGCTATTACCGATGAATTTTGATCGTAAATTGCTGAATTATTAACTGATAATTCAATTTACCCGCTAGTTCATTAACTAATACAATATTATTGTTACCAGTGGCATGATTGTGTGTGTGTGTGTGGGGGGGGGGGGGGGGGGGGGAGATTATTATAGGGGGACGCATTTTCTCGATGTCTTTCTTTACGGTGTATATATAGTCAGGATCACCCTGTATGGGGACATGCAATGGATACTGATTCCCATTTGGGGCATTTACTTATACTATAACTTATAATTCTCCATGAGGGAAATACAATATGTCGGTAAATAAATGCAAAGATGAATAATAAAAAAAATACATAAATAAATTCATAGATGAATCAATGAAGTATGAAAAACATACATAAGTACGTAAATAAAACAAATAAAAAATACATACATATATAAATTAATAAATAAATAATAACATAAATAAATGCATCAATAAGTAAATAAATAAATAAATAAATACATAAATAATTAAATAATAAATAAATAAATAAATAAATAAATAAATAAATAAATAAATAAATAAATAAATAAATAAATAAATAAATAAATAAATAAATAAATAAATAAATAAATAAATAAATAAATAAATAAATAAATACATACATACATACATACATACATACATACATACATACATACATACATACATACATACATACATACATACATACATACATACATACATACATACATACATACATACATACATACATACATACATACATACATAAATAAATAAATACATACATAAATAAATGAATAAAGTAATAAATAGATAAATAAATACATACATGAATACATAAATATAATGTGGAGGTAAGGCTCCCATATTTTCCAATAACCCCAGTTAGCTGCGTTTCTGATTATTAGCTTTTCAGCGAAACGCGACCATCGATTATTGTGACACGCCACGCATTCATCTAACGGGGTTCGTGCTGCCAATTTGTCATTATTAATTTCATTTAATCACAACTCATAAATAGTGAAAAAATGCTGAAATTAGGTTCATAACACATGAAAAATGCATCAGTGATTGCCAATTACCATATATGCATGCTCCGCCCTTTAAACATTTCGGTGCGGATAATGCTGTAATAATTTTAAATAATCACAATATTGGTTCGACATTTTCAGAATCAGGTATGGTTTACTCCGTACACACCACACAACGTGCTAATGAAAAACATGCTAATCCGTATGATCAAACTGCATGTCACTGTATTTTGGATATTGCTACTGGTTCAGTTATCTAGTATCTAGGGATCTAGTAACTTTGTTGACTTTGTTGTGCAAAACCTGACAAAGGGTTGATATAATGTTAATTGTTTTGTGTCAAGGGCCCAGTTGCAGAAAGAGATACGATTGATTGTAAGCTACAATTAATTGTAAGTCAGATCATGTGGTCAAAACGCACAAATTTGTTGACTTACAATTAATTGTAACTTACAATCGATTGTATCTATCTCTGGCAACGGGGCCCTGATCTGTCCACTGAGTGATGTGTGCAAATGACATGATAAATGAGAGTCATATGACCGAGTAATGAGCACAAATGCAAAGTGATATTACATAACTCATTGCACTGACTTTGTACACAGTGTTGCAATTCTCCACTAGAGAAGTTCAAATGCGAACATTTCAATCATATTCATAGCGAAAGAGACATCTAGACAACCACTAAACATGTTGCATGCGTCTATTTGTAATAATTATGAATACAACGACGTAGACCGGCTGCTAGTCTAGTTCGAAGTAAGTTTTTATTTGTTTATAATTATTATCTTATTACCAAGCCGTATCATTTAAATATACTACATGTATATATTACGTTATAATAATGGTATTTTATTCAACAAAATGTCACATTCACAGCTACAAGCTAATTGCAGTGTCATTTGCAACAATATTTACAAACATCGAAATAACATTAATGAACTCACGAGGTATAAAGAAACGTTAATATATACCTCGCACAAAAAGTTCCGCAATCGAGGTTTGCGAATTAATAACTTTTTTATTACGCTATTACGCTATCAGTGCATTTTGCAACATTTCATTTTTTACTTTGCCGTACATTCGGATGTAATGCACATTCCATGATAAAATATCCATAGCAAATGTTATATCAATGTAAAGAGGAGGATTCACGCTTTCGAATGATACTAAATTCATGTATAGTAATAACGTAATAGGCATTCAAGCCACGTTTTAATCTTCAAACAAAAGAAAGGCCCTATATTGACAAAATCAGTGCATTTTGCAACATTTCACTTTTGACTTTGCCATACATTTGGATGCAATGCACATTCCATGATGACATTCTCATAGCAAATGTTATATCAATGTAAAGGGGATAATTCACGCTTTCCAATGATACCAAATTTATCAATGGTAATAATCTAATAGAAAAGTTATTAATGCGCAAACCTCGATTGCGGAACTGTTGGTGCGAAGTATATATACAATAATTAGAGAAATACATCATAATATACATGAATAGTATCACGAATTAGCCATGAATACTAACGAAAGACAGTAAATTATATTGTTGTTTTATATATCGATTTATAAATTAAGTGATTACAAAAGTCAATAGGCATCATATCAATTTATATTTCCTAATGCAAATTTGATATTTTAAGATGAAATTAAAATCATACTGGACGCTATTCTGTTCATTTGAATGGGAGGGGTGAGCGTTATTTAAACTGATTATAATTCACCAAATAGACAAACAATTCCTGTTATGCAAATTAGTTTCCGAATAAGGCGCGTAATTCCACGTAATTAAGCTAATCCAGTTACGACATCGTTAGAACGTCGCTTACGATATCGATAGTAACGATGATATGCTACAATTATCGAATGACGTCATATACCGTAAATTATTTGTGCACATTGTATGCTATTTATTTAGTTATTTTGGTGCTGATTTCTGCTAATTTCACCCTAAATATAGATTTTGCGTGCGAAATAGGCTTTTAACATGGTCAAAGTGCTACTGTATATATCAGTTATCTAATGACGATGTACGATTATGTTGCAATAATCTACATTGACATTTAGGTATACGATAATCCGTACATCCAATACTGTAATGAGTATAGTCACGATATGGTTGTTCTCATAACTGTGATTAATTGCGCAAATGTGAGAAAAATTGAAATGATTCATTTCATTTGTTAGGGTTATCGAATGATCAGCATTGAGCTTTAAAGGGATCTAGTAAAATTGTCCAAATCCACAAAAACATAGTTAGAAATCTAGTGGTTCTCTCATACCGTGTTGTGTCCGTATTACCAATATAGAAGCATGGAACAGGTTTTGTTTTTTCGAATTTCCCTTTCGTTACCAGGATATTTACGATTGAAGTGTTCGGATTTGTATTTATCCACTGGAAATGTATTACTGTGCACAAAGTCTACTGTGCAATGAGTGAGGTGAAATCACTTTGAATGTTCGCTCATAACTCGGCCATAATTATAACATTCATATAACGTGACATGTTCCCACATTACTCAGTGGACATATCAGATCACAAAAATGCCCATTTTATCAAACATTCATCACCTTTTTTTGCACATGTCAACACAGTTACTAGATCCATTTACATGTAGTTCGGATTCAGACGAAATATACACTATGCTCAACGTTATAGAGTGTGCAGCGTACGTGCGCTTGCATAGCTTTTGCATGCAGCGCACATGAGGTTGAATTGAGTCTATGGTAATAAGACTTTTGTTTTATTTCGAACATTTTGTTGCTCAGAAAGTCTATTTCAAAGCAGTTTTGTCTAAATCTTTATATAATATGAAAAAGATAAGTTATGATTTATTCTTTCACATGGTAGGTGATAAAAGAGAAGTTTTTTTTTATTTTTTTATTTGTGTCGTTGTGTGTGTGGGGCGTTCCCCAATACCCAGTGTAAGTTGGCTGTGAACCGCGATGCAGCTTATCCCCACGTATGGCTATCTTTAATTCCACGAATTGGCTTCAATATTCTTGCCTTATGCTGGGAACCGAGGCATACACGTCACGAGCGCGAGAAAAAACGAGATGGGATTGCAATTTTCTTATTTATAAATAAATTGTTCGTTTTGTAGTCATCTGTCTTGGCCATGGGTCACATCATTATTATTATCTAGTTCCATCCTCCTGATTACTGTAAATCATGAGTGCGATGATCTCCCAACCGAACACGAAAAGGGGAGATTAATCGTATTGGGTAGTAAAGTATTAGTTAAATGTTGGAAGGGGGAGGGGCACACTTTGCCCCCTCTTCTTCTTATCGAGTGGAATCATGTGAAACTGTGACATATTCGCTTTATATCCCCGAAACAATGACTATTAGTATTATTATTGTAACTCATCTGTACCGGTATCTCTATGAAAATCCCACATTATCGTTCTCAAGAATTTAACAATGATCACTCAAATATCACTTTGGGGGGAAAAGCATATCAAGTTAATGGATAACTTCAACTTGCCATAACTTTGCCAATACTGATATTTAGTTTTCCATGGTGACGAATGTACAATAATATTAATTATACAGTAGTATTGACGCAAATCAAGTGATAATACGTGCCTTCGCAGTTCTTCCATCGCATTGCATGATGGGATATTTAGGTAATACTATCCAAATATCCCATCATGCAATGCGAAGGACTGCGAAGGCACGTATTTAATACAAGTCGCAAATGAGCCGCTTGTCGTATGCATCGATGATGAACCCATGCATAGCAAGGGCCTCAAGAGGATCATCGAAATGTGAGGCAGTGCAATCATCACGAATAACTGATTGTCTGCAACTTTGTAGTCATATTCTGTCGTAACACTCATTACAAAAGGATAACGTTCAGTCAACTTGATAACTACGACTGTAAGTTATACGTGTGGTGATTTCCCAGCAGATCATGAACAATTTGGAAAAAATAGATTGGTCTGGGTTTGAACATCTATTTTTGATACCTACACTGTTATATATACATCGTAATGCGCTGGAGACTATTAGTAATTCGTATCTGACTATATTAAAGGGACTTAGTAACATTGTCCAAATCCTCAAGATCCAAATTCTAGCGGTTCCCTCATACCTTGTTGTATTCTTATTAACAAAAAAATGCATGGGACAGGTTTCGGTTTTTCAAATTTCCCTTTTGTTAAAAAGATATTTACGATTGAAGTGTTCAGATGTCAAATTATCCAATGGATCGTCAGAGCCGTGTACAAAGTGAGTGCAGTGAGTTAGTGAATGTCACATTGCATTTTTGCTCATTACTTGGCCATATAATGTCCATTTCAAGGCATATATGCGTGGGTTATAAAGGGTAGTCAGCAAATTCCAACTCGACTCCACCGTAATCTCTCGAGGTAAACTCACGATATGTGTTGGATCGATCGAAGAGCGGTGCTTCGAAATATCTGAACACGGGCCTTCTTATGAAATTGCATGCAGCAAGAATTTCTCACGCTATCACCTAAGACATCAAACAGCGGCGCTTTGAAGTATTTGCGGTTAAGCGTGTTACGTGATATTTTCGCTCGTAAACATCTCTGATGGATCTCCATTCGACTAGTACAAACATTCCGAACGCGACTATTTTGTATGCATTTTTTACTCGGGTATTCGGAAGTGGGGACAGTTTGCGATCGCTACTTATAACTGAGCCAATGGGGATTACGTACCGTGCGTAAAAGTGCGCAAGATGGATCCACGCGTCTAATAACCCACGCATATATGCCTTTAACTTGAAATTTTCACACAACACCCAGTGGACATATCAGATAACAATATACATTGTATCAACCACTCATCGCTTTTTGCACATGTCAATAAAGTTACTAAATTCCTTTAAGGTCACTGCGTCGTAAAATTCAGAAATTAAAGGGATCTAGTAACATTGTCCTAATCCGCAGAATCCAATTGGAATTCTAACGGTTCCCTCATACCTCGTTGTATTTGTATTAACAATAGAAGCATGGGACAGGTTTTGCTTTTTTCAAATTTCCATTTCGTTAAAAAGATAAACGATTGAAGTGTTCAGATGTTAAACTATCCACTGGATAGTCGTAACCGTGTACAAAGTCAGTGCAATGAGTAAGTGAATATCACTTTTCATTTTTGCTCATATAAACGGCCACATAACGTCCAATTACCTTGACATTTATACACAATAGCCACTGGACATATCAGATAATAACAGCAAACATTGTACCAACCATTAATCACTTACTGCACATGTCAACAAAGTTAGTAGATCCCTTTAACGTGCACCGGGCAGTGCCTTATTTTCATAAACATGCACAAGTTAATGTGTGTATTAAAGGGAGAGATCCACTTTTGCAAGCCAAAATTAAAAAGTTGCGAGGTTATTGTCTTATATGAAAGGAAATGTCATTTAATAGCATGCCTGAAAAAATTAGGGCTTGAAATCTCTTTTTCGTGGAGTTATAGACCTAAAACTGAATAAACTGAGGGACGTCGGTTAATTATGTACATACGTATTTTTGGCCGGTGAGTAAGTTCGTACATAGATTTCACGGAATGCCAGATCGGTATGCATGACCCCTACGTGACCCCCGCTAGCTACGTGAGCCGCGCATAAGTACTAATGTGTGAGCGTTTACCAAGCAAAATACCCAGACTTCGCTTAAACTGACTACATGTAATTATATATTCTTTCTTTTTGAGATCTTTTTCCGTGACATACGTTAACAAATGTCGGCTTCACAATACCTTTACGAGAATTAGTACTATATTGTTGTAATATTATGCTAAATCAGTTGAACTCCTTTATTGACCGATATATAGTTTAAATGGAGGGACGCATTCGTTTTTCATTCGTAGAATCCAAATTAGAGGGCTGTTCGCTCTGATTTTTTTTTTGCGTGTTACATTGATCCCCATCCGTCAACTGAAAGCTGTTCAGACGTTTTGTAAAAGTGGATCTGTCCCTTTAAGCGCAACGCTCGCACATCTCTTTACTATATGTGAGCGTGCGGCGTGCGTATAACATGGCTCCTCCCTGTGAGTTTGTTGATAGGGCGCCCTCTGACACAACGATGGGCCCCCTTTAAGGTAATCTTAAATTCTTTGATTTCAACTGAATCATGTGATATGTCATACAATTTGAGGGGCAAAAATGAAAGAAAGTTCGTATAAATGCCGACTACTGTATACTTAAAACACATTAACCCTACCCTCCATTACTTCTTCCTGCCCATCATAAAAATAATGACTAGTCCCACATATTCAACTCTATGTCAGCTTCACACAACTCCGCACGTAAAATAATGTGCCCGGCATTGGAATGCGAGTGTTAAATCGTGCCACCGTTCTGTTTGTGTAAGCGTGTCAAAATGTAGGTCTATGAGGTTCCAGATTCCCCCCCCCCCCCCCCCAATGTGTCTCTTCTTCTCCACGTTTCTTCACTTAAACAAACTTGTTTTGGTTAGTGCCAAAACATCCAGACATTTTATCTAACGCAGACCCCAGAGCGAATCATCGCGGACGTGTCTCGTCTCTAACAGCCGAGGGATTAGGGGTAGTCGGTCTCCGATCCAGAGGGGTGTTACTTTTAGAGATATCATCATTTGTGCGTGTTTTTTGTTTGTATATGATATGGCGGGTTTTGAAATAAGTGCAACCGGCCTCCAATCATCAGCATAATGATTTCATTAAAACATTTTTTTAGCTTACCCATGGATCCAAGGGGTTATATGCAGGAGGTCTGCTCGCTATTCATAAGGATCGCTATTCATAACTTTAAAAGGGTCATTGTTCATAAGGGTCGCTTTTCATAATCTAAGAAAATGGTCGTTATTAATACAAATGAAATGAGGGTCGATATCCATAATACGAAATGTGGGTTGCTATTTATTATGTAAGAAGAGGGTCGCTATTCAGAATACGAAATCAGGGTCGCTATACATATGTAAGAAGAGGGTTGTTTTCGTTAATGTTAAGCATGTTAAGAGAGGGTCGTTATCTTAAATTTTTTTAATTTCATATCATTTCATTTAATCTCATTTCATTTCATTTCATTTCATTTCATTTCATTTCATTTCATTTCATTTCATTTCATTTCATTTATTTCATATTTTAAAATTTCATTTCATTTAATTTTATTTCATCTTCAAGTAATCCATTTATAAGTTCTAGTTTAACACAAGAAGGTGGATTTAGAATAAAGTCTGCTGGGTGATTTAGATTGCAACATAATACAGGGTTCTTCGGAAAACAAGACAACGGAAGGGGGTCAATAGTGTCCATAGGCGTACCAAGGAAGGATGTTTGGGGTTGTTAAACACCCCCCTTGAGCGAACATTGACTGTATAGGCGTTCAAACACACCCCAACTACAACACTGACTGAAGCTAAAACACCCCCTTGGACAAAATCCTGGGCACGCTTATGATAGCTTGTCTGACAAAAGTGTGAGGCGGTGTTTGATCACGTCCGATGTAGATCTCGTATAATCGAGGTTAACATGCATCTTTTATGGGGCTCTGGAAGTTTGGATAGAGGTACTAGGAGAGGAGTTCGTTTAGGTATGTGTGTTTACAGTCTACGTGTATGTATGTATGTTTGCTGCAAGGAGGAAATAGAACCTCCTTGTTTGCAGTCACAGTGCGTATAGCCACGTGGGGCAAGCCCCCACATAAAATGTAATGTTAATAATGTTGACAGGAGCAAAACATTCACACATGTTAATGAAGAAACGCATGGAGTCACGCATGCATCATAATACACTGTTAAAACGCTGTGTAAAAAAAGAAACGCTGTGTAAAAAAAGAAACGCTGTGTAAAAAAAGTTGTTGAATCTTTCTCTACAACTTTAGGTGTAGCATGAATAGTTGTAGAAAGAAGGGTTGTGTAAAGCGGCCATTGTTCAAGCGTTGTTGACAAGTGTTAAATCACGTGATAGTTTCTACCGCGAAATCACCGCGACAAAACCCCTTTTGTCCCCCAGCAGACCAATTAGCGAACCGCTTTTTAGTACAATCCATTTTGTATTTGCTATTTTAACAACAGTGTTTCCAACAGGGTTGTTGATATTCATTCTAAACAACAGTTGTTGAAAAAATTAAAACAACAGTTGTGTAAACTTTAACAACTGGGTTGTTGAATGTTTTCAACAACAGTTGGATGGTTCATATGTTAAACAGCGGTTGTTGAAAATGTTCAACAAGTTGTTGAATTTGTTTACACAGCGTTTTAACTGTGTAAGTGGTATCCCTTAAAGGGCAATGAAACCCAAGCAAAATGTTGCTTTCATAGTCTTGAAGAGATTAAGAAGAATAATCTCTGAAAGTTAGAGCATAATCAGGTAAGAAACAAGAAAACTACGGCTCTTTGAAGATGTCCATTTATTCCTATGGGGAACTCAAATTGGCAACGCACTCTGTTAAGTGTGTGGACAACTCCCCATATGTTTTGTACACAAATGTTCCCATTTTTACAGTTTTCTTCATAGTCACATTTTTCCATTCCCCCAACTCATGATATGTTAGGTATAAAGGCATTCTACAAAACATATGTTGAACTCGAACGAAGGGTAAACATAAATTTTGATAAAATTGAACAAAACTGAAATTTTGTGTACAAAATGTATGGGGAGTTGTCCACAACTTTGCCAGAGTGCGTTGCCAATTTGAGTCACTCGAAGAAATACATGGCTCTTTTCAAAGAGCCATAGTTTTCTTATTTCTTGACCGATTGTGCTCAAATTTTCAGAGACTATTCATTATATTTAGTGTCTTATAGTGCATACAACAATTTGTCTGGATTTCATTGTCCTTTAACAAATACATACCTGAATAATAATTATATATAATATTGCAAATTCTGGTTTGCGAACACTTTTGAGTTTTAACGGCTCTTTTTGAATGATAACAGGCTTTTTACTGCATCGTTTGTAATCTTTTTATACCTTTCGAGCATGGCGGAGTTATAACTATTAGTTTGTAATGTAATAGTACAGGTTTTGGTTACTAAAATTCAGTTTGACCAAAACTGTATACTCTCTATAATTATCAAAACTCAACTATCCCTTTAAATCGTCTTCAATTTATAAACTAGGTTCATGATACGAACATGGCGCTTGTTGATGAAAGTTGATGAGAGAGTTGGCGTAGTTAGCACACAGTACACTTGCAGAAAAATATGTCATTTTTAACATTAATAACCTGGTTCTGATTAAGAGAGTCTGAGGGGGGCATTAGAGTAGCCTTTTGACAAGACCTCACGTTTAAATGTCGGGAACGACTTGTGAGAGGATTGTCGAGCGCAGAAAATGAGCTGCCACGAAAGTATACTTCCGTGGGAGTTGCCGCTGCTTGTGTGATAGTCGCGTTCGCACAGTTGCTCCCGCCATGTATTTCAGCTTAGACG
This sequence comes from Echinarachnius parma, assembly GCA_037951105.1. NCBI lineage: Eukaryota > Metazoa > Echinodermata > Echinoidea > Clypeasteroida > Echinarachniidae > Echinarachnius > Echinarachnius parma. Next base: position 32,259 of record JBAMJV010005724.1, read on the forward strand.
CGAGTTATTGGGACGGCCGCTGCTCGTGTGATCGTCGCGTTCGCCTGTTGTTCCTACTTCCTATACCATATAAGTATCATATTATGTGGCTCAGGTGCGATGTCTTGTCATAAGGCTAGCCTTAGAGAAGCAGGCCGTGTTACACAATGTAAACAGTGATGCCAGTGGCAAGGGGTTACGAGGGTAAAAATTACGATTCATGGCTGGCTAGACAGCCCGAGTGCGCCCGGGCGTTGGCCCGACAAGGAGAGCGCTGCTCAGTCGTCGACTCGATCATGCCCCGAGCGGAAAGATTTATGGGTGTCACGCAAGTCAAGTGCGCCGGCTGGTTAATGGGGGTAAACAGTGGCAGTAAATTGTCAGCCTATAATTGAAGAGTTTCGGCTGCAAAACGCGTTAAACGCCAGGTTTTGACAATTTGAAAGTAACGACCACAATATTATTGTCAGAGTGATGTCATTCGAGTGTTTCTTCGCTAGTTATTTGTTTTAAAGAGACATAATTGACGGACTTGCTATTACTATCTCGAGCGCCCGTCCAGACTATTCATAAATCACGCCATCTCCGGTGGAAATGCGACAGTGATAAACCGAACGATGGAAAACGTTACTGCGACGTGAGTAGTATAGGTACTGAATGATAGGAAACGTTATTGCGACGTTACTGTACATGAACTGCAAGACGGTAGCGTTACTGCGACGTTGACTATTTTGAACAGAATCAGTCTGAACGATATAAAAACGTTACTGCGACGTTACTATGATGCACTGGATCAGTCTGAACGATATAAAACGTTGCTGCGACGTTACTATGATGTACTGAATCAGTCTGAGCGATATAAAATGTTACTGCGACGTTACTATGATGATGCACTGAATCAGTCTGAACAATATAAAACGTTAATGCGACGTTACTATGATGTACTGAATCACTCTGAACGATATAAAACGTTACTGCGACGTTACTATGATACGATGAATCAGTCTGAACGATATAAAACGTTACTGCGACGTTACTATGATGTACTGAATCAGTCTGAACGATATAAAACGTTACTGCGACGTTACTATGATGTACTGAATCAGTCTGAACGATATAAAACGTTACTGCGACGTTACTATGTGATGTACTGAATCAGTCTGAACGATAGAAAACGTTACTGCGACGTGACTATATTATAATTAACCAAATGAAAGAAAACGATATGCTGTCACTCGGCTTTAACTTGTTGCCCATGAGTAAGTCATTCGATTTACCTGTCATGCCTGTACGGGCTTAGGTCGAATTCCGAGATGAAATATTGCTATGAAACATTTCTTATCAAGAGGGTTTTTTTTTTTTTTTTACATGAGAGATATGTCGTGGAGAGGCTGTAGATTGACACTAATGATATATTATTATCAGAGATAGGAAAGGGATAGGGTGGAACGGAGCGGGAGGGGTGGTAAGATTGTGAATAAAGCAGATTGAGTAGAGAAAATAGACGAAAAGAAGTGTGTAAATTATACAAGGAGGTAACATTAGAAAGTGGTAAAAATAAACGGATACAGCATAAAGTGGAGAGGAGGAGAGACATTGGATGAGAAGAAGAGGGAGAGGGTGATATAGAAAGAGAGTGGGGGAGAGACATTATTGTCGTTAGACAGGAGAAAATAGGATGGGAGAGAGGGGGAGAGAGAAGGGGATATAGAAAGAGAGTGGGGAAGAGGCGTTATTGGTGTTAAGCCCGGCGCAGACAGAGCCGACTCGACCCGATCCGACTGGTTTCTTTCAGGCTGGAGTTGGGCCCGGTCAATCGGAGCAGATTTATCTTGTTGAATCGGTCCCAACTGGCGTCCGACTGTCTCTCGACTGGCAAAATGTGTGTTGCGAGGCACTGAAAACTGAGCCGATCGGAATGACAACCAGTCGAGTCGGCTCTGTCTGCGCCGGGCTTAAGATAGGAGAAAACATGATATGGGAGAGAGGGGGAGAGAGAGGGGGGAAATAGAAAGAGAGTGGGGTAGAGACGTTATTGGCGTTAGAGAGGAGGAAACATGATGGGAGAGAGGGTGGGGGGGGGGGGGGGGGGGAGAGAGAGAGAATGATGGAAGGGTGACAATGCCTGGAAAGGACATTTCTGGGTGAAACTTGTGTCGGGGAAACGATTTATGCGCGGGACTCGATATCACTTTCATGCTAACGATTATGGATCTATTTTCGAAATGATTTATTGTGTTTTAGCGTGGTGATATATTCTAGCCACTTGGCAGCTATTGGAAATTATGTCAAATAAAAACGTGTACACAGTAAACCAGTATTGATACTTATGGCTATCATTCTTCGGATACTTAATTTCATTAGTAATATTTATGTGTAGGTAAATCAAATTATGACAGTATGAATCAATCAGTATGTAATTATTGTTTAATTCGCATGGAATTGATGTGGCTATCAGTTTCCCCGCGCGAACAATTACAATACCTTTGTTTATTGAATAGTTGATGACACATTTAATAACATCAATGGTAGTGTTAAAGGGATCTAGTAACTTTGTTCACATGTGCAAAGAGTGATGAATGGTTGATGCAATGTATATTGTTGTTATCTCATAATCCACAGGGTATTGTGTGAAAATTGCAAGTCAAATGGATATTGCATGGCCAAGTAATAAGCGAAAATGCAAAGTGATATTCACTAACTCACTGCACTCACTTTGTACACGATAAGAAAAACTCCGGGGGAGTTTTTCTTATCTGAATACTTCGATCGTACATATCTTTGTAACGAAAGGGAAATTTGAAAAACCGAAACCTGTCCCATGAATACAACTAGGTATGAGGGAACCGCTATAATTAAAATTTTATTTTGAGGATTTGGACAATGTTACTAAGTCCCTTTAAGGATACAAACAACGAAAAAGAGTATGTGTTTGTGCGTGTGAGGGGGTGGGGTAGGGTGGGGGGGGGGGGGGGTGGGGTAGGCTCAATTTACCGAGATCGTTATTTAAATAATCGATCATTACGGTTTAAACTGTGTATCCAATTTACCCAAGGTTCGGATCGAAAGTATGTCAAGGGCTCCCGGGGGGGTTCCCCGGCAAGCGGTCCGGGGTGAATATTGAGCAAGATACGTATACCCCCGCTAAGGGCGTACACATGATCTACTCAGACGGGGAGGGGGTGAAGGGGGGGGGGGGGGGGCTAAACGTGTGTGGGGGTGTGGGAGGGGTGCGTTACAATCGTGGACAGCCTGTTACCTGTACTGTACCAGATATATATAACTAGCGTTTTATATGTGATTTTTAAATTATAATTTAATCGATCGTCTTAATGGGGTGTGTGGGGGGGGGGGGGGGGGGGGCGCAGGAATTTCCGCATTATGTGGAAGGGGGGGGGGGCAAAACTATAACCCCTTAGTTAGGATTAGTACCTCGATGTCCCAACGAGTATCGGCTTCCCTCTAAGTAAGACTATAGACTACTTCTTGTCTAAGTTCAAGGATGTATTTTGTCGCATTTTTGTCGTATTCTTGAAACAAGTTTCTGTTCTCCTCGACTTTCGCCCTAGATTCTGTCAAAACAACATCTAAACTGATTAAACCTGCTAACAACTTGCGTAGATACAATATTTGGTGTAGTTAAGCGAGGTTTATCGAGTGGTGTGTTTATAAACAGAGCGCTATATTGAGGAGAGAGGTCATTGATGTTTGTCTCAGACCTGCCACACCTCCTAGTCTAATGACGCCCAACCTTGGCGCGAAATAAAAAATACAGCACTTGCTCCAAATTTAATAAACTGGACTATAAAGCGCCCTAACTGTGCATTTAGGTAGATATTGTCTTTGTTTTTCTATTTCTTTTACATTCCACAATGCGAAGAGAAATATTATTTACCTATAATAATATATCAGGTCAGAGTGAAATAATTGTATATTATAGAATAATTATGTAACTTTGCATTTAGGAGGTATCCGTAGATAAGGCTTTCGTCGGTTACGAGACTTGGAATTCTTGGAAAACCGACACAAGAACGAAAAAAAAAACACAAACAAATAAATAAACAAACACACACACACACACACACACACACACACGCACGCACACACACACACACACACACACACACACACACACACACACACACACACACACACACACACACACACACACACACACACACACACACACACATATACACACACACACACATAAACAAACAAGCAAACACACACATAAACAAACAAACACAGAACAACACATGCAAATAAACAAACACAAACATTTGCACACAAACATACAAATAAACACATAAACACAAACAAATATATACACACATAAACACACACACATATGCACGCACATACAGACGCACATACAAACACACACACATGCAAACACATGAACATACAAACAGACACACATTTCCGCCCTACTCTCCTCATAAAACGTGACCACCAAGTCCTGTATAACGATTTTCTCAAGCAGTAATCGTAATATCTTCCCCGCCCAACATCGTGAACATTTGTCCAAGTATTGCTATTATTGCTATTTTGTTCGCCTTGACATTCCGTTATATCACACGATGCCCTTCTCGATTCAATTTCACATTTGTATGTTCTCGTATAATCTGAACTTTCAAATCCGTACATTAATTTTGTTCGGTACCGTGTTGTTTATTCATACTAGTCAATATTACAGGGGCGTAACTACTGGGGTAGGCATGGGGACATGTGCATGTGTCCCCCACTCCCTCCTGGTCCCCCAACCCCTCCCCCTCCCCACCCTATCACTCAAAAAAAAAAATGCTTGCGAGGGGAAAAAACGTGGACAACTTGATCGGCTCTAGCATTCATTCATGGCACCAACAAGTTTCATGTGAAAACGTGTGCCCCCCCCCCCCCCCCCCCCCCCCTCCCATGGTTGGAAACTAGTGTTGCTCTGTTTGTCAGGTAAAAAAACTGTGCCCCTTTTATGAGCGCCTCTCCCCTCCGTGCCCCCACTGGAAAAGCCTAGCTCCGCCACTGCATCATGGTCATAGAGGTATATATATATAGTAATTTTGCTGTCGAATGTATCAAAAAAGCAATTTAAAATATCGATATTGAAGATAACCTATACATGTTTTTAAAACCTATGAAAACATCCATAACACACTCTCGTGCAAATACAATTCTTTTTTAACGGATGTCCAAGAATATGTTTTTCTTTTTCTTTAGAACAGAGGTATACTGATTCATCGGTGGACAGTGCAAACAATATAATATTGTCTAGACGTCTGCAATATCATATTTTCATGACAAAAGAACAAACCGGCCCAATACTATATCGAAATATGTCTTGTGACCTTTATTTTGGAAGGTAATAATTGTTGGCGAAAAGTGGAAAAGGTAAACTAGATTTCATTCAACTGTTCATGTTTTCTAGCCAATTATGTATTCTATTTTTGAATGAGCTCAATTGCGAATTATCCGGGGAAAAATAGTTCGGTATAATTTCGAGAACAATGTATAAACTTACTTGCACAAAAAAGTGGTTACTTATATTTCCATTTGCTGCGTTCTAGATATACGGCGACAAGCTAGGTTGTTACGTTGACCGAATTGTGACTGTCAAAATCAGAGCGTGTTGATCACTCTGGTAAGAAAAATAGAGAGCGCCATCTTGCGTTAGAAGTACTTTCCCTTTATTAATAATGTATGTCACGGACCTACCACTCAACAGTCAAGGAAAAGTTTAATATTTACATGTATAGAACAAGCATTACCTTCGATTATGAAGTATCGTTTAGTTTTCTTGATTTCAACTTATTCTCTTGGAGCGTATCAGTATTTGGCTTACGGTATTAGAAGAACGGAATTATTTTTGTTTTGTTTTAATAATTGAATTATGTATGATTGAATGACACGCGTTCCCAGAACGATTTTCTATTGCAGTCAACGGACAGTAGGTGAAACAATCTGACATTCAATTGTCACTTTTGTCACTAGATGAACAGTGTCATCTTTCGTAAAGCTAACACATATGTTATATTTATATTTGTATAATTTATGATTGAAGTCTTAAATATCTATTTGGATAAGGTAATATTTAAATAAGTTCAATTCAGTTAAGTGTAGGTAAAAATAAGATATTTAAAGTGAAATAAGACACAATACGGTACACATACAGTATATATGTTTATATTCTTAAAATTAAATACGGTATGCAATGGAATAAACTAATGTTATATCATATTAGATGAAGTAATAAAGTAAAAGTAATCGCAAGCTATTTAAGATAAATAATATAAGAAAATATAAGATAAGGTAAGGTATGGAATGGTAATTAGGTAAGGTAAGGTAAGGTAAGGTAAGGTAAGGTAAGGTAAGGTAAGGTAAGGTAAGGTAAGGTAAGGTAAGGTAAGGTAAGGTAAGGTAAGGTAAGGTAAGGTAAGGTAAGGTAAGGTAAGATAAAGTAAGATAAGATAAGATAAGATAAGATAAGATCAAATCAGATCAGATATAATAAAATAATATAACATAACATAACATAATATAAGATGAGGTACAATCAGATGTAATAATTGTACGGTAAGATCACAATATATTACATTAATATAAGATAAGATATAGATACAATTGGCTAAAACATGGTTATATAACATAAGGACAATGTTACGTTGTAACTTCCGGAAATGGCTTTTTGCCTGATTATAAATATAACGCGTGAATCTCCAGTCTGCATGTCTCTTTAATACATGTATTAAATCTTTGCAGTATATGAATGTGTACTCTTCTACGAAGAAGAAGAAAGCTAATATATGTATTTAAAGCCGAGGTGATTGACTCATGTGACGTTCACCCCAATGCATGATTACTTAATAATCACCTGAACAGGTTAAAAGGTAGAATCATCAATCCGTCGGAGTTAGAGAGTGACACTTTTATGAATCTGTTGGCATTTTCCAATTGCACCCATTTTTAGTCTAAAGATGGTTTTACCATATAAATACTGCTAAATTAAAAGAACTGCGCTGCTCTAGTGATAACCAATAATCATCAAACGTGCATCATCAAAATATCATCAAACATTACCGCTACTGCCATTATCTATGATCGAACACATGTTCGAGAAAAAAAACGAGTGTAGCCTATTTATAAATGGGTACGTGAATGATATATCGGTATTAATCTATTTTTGCGATTCATGTCACCCGAGCGTAATTTGTACTCTTTTTTGATGGATGATGGTAATTATTCCACTCATCTTCAAACGGAATGTGGTGATTTTAAAGGGACATATTATAACTTTGTCTGCAAACTAACTTGCACCTCCATAGGGGTTCCGTCAATGAGTTTATATAATAGTGAATATCATTTTGAATTTTGTCTCATCACGTGTTGTACATGTCAACAAAGTTACTACAGAAGTATGACAAACATTGTTTTTTGTTCACATGTTCTCTTTGCTATGGAGATATTTATGATTTTATTTAACAACACTCCCGGGGATCGATACATTTGCGTACAAACCTATGACACAAACAGTTTGCATGTTCGCTCATTAATGATTCAGCAATACTGACTTTGATTTAACATGGAATATTCACACATCACCAAATCGATATCAACCCGAACGACCCGGAATTCGTCGATGTTGTGTCGGTTTGGGTTCGGTCTTAATAATAATAATACCGTTTTATTTACCCAGGGTAGGAACTTCAGTGACGAACAATGCTCTTCCAGCGGGCCCTACATAACATAAGATGTTACTATTACCCTATATACTTCACTCTATGTATGCCGAGCACCTAGCTAGAAGGCATCTTTGGTATGACCCGGCCGTGGTTCGAACCCACGACCTCCCGTGCATGAGACGGACGCTCTATACCACTGAGCCACATGCCCGGTGCGACTAGGGTATAAGACACACGGGCTGCATGTCACTGCCACGGTCGTCAACCGTGGTGTTGGCATCGTACCAGAAATAAAGCGAGTTGAATTGGCTCTGGGATATGCATTGATTGTATAAAGAAATGCAATATCCAAAAATATACGTCATTTTCAGATATTAAAGTTTTCTGTATAGGCATGGGAAACCAAGCGTCACATTACTTAATAGCCATAATGTCTGAAGTTTAAACTTGTTTTCGCCGTGTTTGGCACATCACTTATCATGGGTTATGAGCGATATGTATGTAGCCCACTGTTCTTGTCCCCGACTAGATGCTGCGATGCTTGTAGAATAAATACAGGTCCCACCAGGTTCCCGTAGGTAGTGGGTTAACTTCTTATCGACCGGTAAACCACGAGACAGTATCAATACTTCAAATTTATCCTGTTCACCTTTTCAGGCCCTTGGGCAATTTATCAGGAAATATATTATAAGATTTTGTTGTAACATCTTAGTGAGTCCCACCACCTATAACGTTTATACAAGTGAGTACAGGTGAGTATTATACGTTATTCAAGTGAGTATATTCAAAGTGAGTCAGAATATCTATATAATACTATTCCCGAAAGATTTCGCTGAATCTACCATGCATGATTCAAGATAAATCGTTACGATATTTAAAGTCATCGTACTCCCCTTGGTTGTTGTAGAGACATGAATCGAAATCTGTCTTTGGGGAAATTACTCTACCCCATCTCAGGTGAATTTAATCGAAGATTATGTCCAAGATAAAATAAATGGACTCTGAAAAGTACAGTATTTTTTCTTTTGGTGCTAGAAATGAAGTATTGCCTCTTATTATGCATGCATGATATGTTGGGGCATCATTTCACACTACCCCTTTAAGATAGAACCAATCATATTTGATCGAAGGATATCCCATATCCAAAAGGTTATTTTTCAAAAAATGGTGAATACTTAATTGGTGCGTATTATGTAACATTGTCAGAAATAAAGCACGCAGTGACCACTATAATTATACTATAAAGTAAGTTATTATGGAGTCTGCATACATGCACAGATATTATATAAATTGGATCATGATTATTGTTGTAGAGATATTGTTCCAAACTTTTCCCCCATAAATAAATCAGGATCACTATTTTACAAAGATTATACATTGAACTTAAAGGGAAATTTTCCCCATCATCTATTTACCTTTGATTAATTTCTCTACACATTAAGACATAATTTCATGCAAATATGTCCAATGTTTGCCCTCTGAACAAAGGAGGGGCATCATTCAAAGTCAATCGCTGTATGTGCTAATCCCATTCATCGCGTATAGAATGGAGGCTGCCATTATATTTTTTGAAACCCGGATTTTGAATTGTTCGCGCCGAAACGCTACGTCAAACCCGAACAAACAAGCTCGGCCTGTTTTTGTTAGCTCTCGCAGCTCGCGGGGTTTGTGCACAAACACAAGGCAAAACGTGAGCCAACAAAAAGAGAAGTTCGGGTTTGACGTCACATTTTAGAGCGATCCGAGTTTCGTAAACATCAATGGCAGCCTCCTTAGTGTTCGCGATGAATGGGATTATCCCGTAGAGCGAGTGACTTTGAATGATGCTCATCCCTTGCTCAAAAGGCCAATGTTGGTCGTATTTGCATGAAATTGTGTTTTAATGTTTAGAGAACATAATCAAAGGTGATTATATGTTGGGGAAAATGTCCCTTTAATTCTAAGTTGTACTTAACAATTATGGAAAGCCATTTGTAGCCTTGGAATAGAATATATTCAAAAGAAAAAAGTATTTTAGACTTTGTATGAATGTTACATCAAGAACATGAAATCTACTTGATAATAGGATTTCTCGGTCAATTTCGGAAGTTGGCCACACGAATTCATTTTGTGTGCATTCAATTTCGCCGATTTTGTCATCGCAGCTGTATTTTGCAGTTCAAATTCTTTTTTAGCATTCGAATTCATATAATGATCATTCGAAAACATTTTGTTTGCATTCAATTTGAAACGTGTTTCTATTTCGTAAAATTGTTATTCAATTTAAAGCGAGAAAATTCGTGATTACGTAATACCGCCTTCCGTGAAATCCGTTGGAGAAATTGAATGCAAATAGCGTGTTTTTTAAATTGAATGCTAGAAGTTGTAAATCACTTGACCGAAGAGCTAAATCGTATGAACAAAATACAAATTTCAACCACAATTGCAAGCCTTCAGCTCAATTTTGCGAAATTGAATGACAAGCTTACGAAATTGGCCGAGAAAACCTATATTATTAGGATTTGAATCAACATTTTATACCCTTTAAATGAACTTTACAACAAAACTTTAAAGAAACTACGGTAACGACTTTTCATAATAATTTAAGTCCAAATTAGAGTTAAGTTCAAATTAGGATCTTTGTGAAACACCCCAGTTCTTGCACTGTGTAGTCTTAAGCCCTGCGCGGACAGAGCCGACTCGACCCGATCCGACTGGTTTTCAGCCTGATTAACTCAGAATGCGTTGCCTCAGGACTCCGGTTTTGCCAGTCAAGAGCCAGTCGGAGGTCATTCGAGGTCGATTCGACATGTTGAATCGGCTCCGACTGAGCGAAACTGACTTTAGCCTGACTGAAAACCAGTCGGATCTGGTCGAATCGGCTCTGTCTGCGCCGGGCTTTAAAGATTTTCAAGCGTGGAGATGCTAGACCGCGGATCGCCACTCTGAACGAGGCTAACTTGTGCACACACAGGCTGCACAATATACTGAACAAGTATGCATTTATACACACCCTGCTCAAAGCGTTCGCTAGATGGCACCGCGCATGTACGAATCCGAGCTACCTTTAAACTGCTTGCTCAATTATCACCCTCAATCATTCAATCTCTCCCCACATCATTTCAGTCTTTTCTATATCACCCTCTTTTTCGTTAAAATTCAAATTGACCATACGTATGTCTAATTATCAATGCCTCCCCCATCTATATCACTAACACGCTACAAACACAGTCGCACGAACGCACACAAGTACAACCAACAATACAAACACACAAACACGCATACTTGCACCTTAAACAATACACACACATCCATATACACACGCACACAACACACATACTTACAACTAAATTAATAAACATACCTACTAACACAAAAAATGCACACCAACAAACGCACTTACAACTGAACATCACACACACATACACAAACACACACACACGCACACATACACACACTCACACGCACACATACAAACATACTATTTTAGCCGCATGCGTTACTCTAATGGACAGAACACCCTGAAGACCAGAAATCGTAGTTGATGCTGCAAATACGCTGACCTTTAGGTGACAGTTAACGTTTCGGAGAAAGTGCATTCACGATCGCATCGGGAATATCATCCTTTTACATTCTCCTCATCCTCCTCCTCCACCCCCCTGTTATCCACCCCTTATCTGTGTTTGTGTTGTCTTCTTGCTCATCCGATTCTCTGTGTTTACAGTTATTGGGATCTAGTAACTTTGTTGACATGTGCAACACTTGATGAATGGTTTATGTGTATTGTTATGATCTGATAATTATGTCCACTGAGTGATGTGTGAACATTTGGACAGTTATACCTTTCCAGTGGATATTTAAATATTCTAACACTTTAATCGTAAATAGGGGAAACATCGATAAAGGGATATAGTAACTGTTTTGACATGTGCAAAACTTAATGAATTGTTTATGTGTATTGTTATGATCTGATAGTTATATCCACCGAGTGATGTGTGAACATTTGAACTGGCTGTGTACACAGTTATAACTTTCCAGTGGATATTACACAAATCCGAACACTTCAATCATAAATATCTAAAATAAATAATATAACATTATATTATTTTGTTATTAAATATGTATTATGATATATTTGTTTATATAAACAACAATAGAAACATGTTCCATGATTGATTTGGTAATACGAATACAAGGTATACTACAGCATGTCCCAACATTAACTACAACGGGACTTTCTGCAACGATAACTTTAAAGATAGTAGATCAATCAGAATGATATTTCAGGGTATGAAACTATAACTTATTACCTACATCTTGCAGAAAACCATATTCGATTTGCTTCAGTGGTCATGGAGAATGAGGATCTTTTGTAAATCATGTCAGATGTCCCTTCCCTCCAGGTTTTGTAAGGAGACGTGTTGTCAATTGTGTTCACGCGTTATGAACGAAAATGGACACATGACATGATTGACAAAAGATCCTCATTCTCCATGACCACTGAAGCAAATCGAATAGGGTTTTCTGCAATATGTACCCTGAAATATCATTCTGATTGATCTACTATCTTTAAAGTTATCGTTGAAGAAGGTCTCGTTGTAATTAATTTTGGGACATGTTGTAGAGTTCTACGTAAGATTAGTGACTTTGGGCAATGTTAATAAATCCCTTCAACATGTTAAAGGAAACATTCGAATCAAATCTTTGTTACAAGGATTGTGTTCACAAATTGTGAAATTTGTTTATTCTTGTATTATTCTATCTTACTAGAAAACGCTGTTGTTTCATTTAAAGAAAACAATCATGGGCACACTAACATCAAATGGTCGTTATAATATGAAATGGCCTTCTAACAAATGGTTGTTACATAATTATAATGGCCTATTTAAAATTAAACATTTTTAGCATCTTTATTCGGACGTATAGGCCTACAAAAATTGCTGGAAGCCTTAATCATACAAATGTTGACATTTCATCACGTTAGCGAGAGCCGGACAAATTAGGCAGCCTATATTATTGTTGGTTGTATTATGAATCCAGGGGATATCGCTTAAAGGGATCTAGTAACTTTGTTGACAAGTGCAAAAAGTGATGCGTGGTTAATAAAAATGTGTATTGGTGTGATCGGATCTGTACAGAAAGTAATGTGTGAACATTTCAAGTTAATTGGATGTTATTTGGCCGAGAAATGAGCGAAAATGCAAAGTGATATTCACTTACTCTGTGCACTTACTTTGTACACGGCTAAAAATATCCCATAGATAATTTCATATCCGAACAATTGAATCGTAAATATTTTTTGAACGAAATGGAAATTTGAAAAAAACGAAACCAGTCCCATGCTTTTATCGTTAATATGAATTAAACAAGGTATGAAGGAACTGCTATGATTCCAATTTAAACTTGCAATTTATGTTAGTAACTGAAGTATGTAAGTTGTCATTTAAAAGTAACAGTTATAATTCAATGGTGCTTGAATGGTGCATATGAACGATTAAGTAACACCTGGGGGTGTTTCACAAAAATCCTAAGTTGAACTTATCTAAAGTTGGACTTAACAATTATGGAAAGCCATTTGTAGCTTTGGAATAAAATATTAGAAAGCAAAAATGCAAGTATTTTAGACTTTTCATAAATTTTACAGCAATATCATGACATCTCCTCGATGATACAAACTATTAATAATTTGAATCAACATCTTATGCCCTTTAAACAAAACGTTAACAAAAATATTCAAAGAAACTAACGGCTTTGCATAAGTTTTAAGTCCAACTTAGGATCTTTGTGAAACGCCCCACAGACACCTCAGGTTTCAACCATTTTTAATTTAAGAAAAACATGAATGTGATGTTCGGTTACACTAATTATTCAATAGAGACATCATACAAAATAATAAAAACAAAATATTTAGGTATATTTGTACAAAATGTCTAGGATTAAAAAAAATACTTTCTTAAATCTATTATTGAATAAAAGTTGGTCCCCAACATATTGCAGCTGTTTCTGATTCGATTTTGATCAAAGAAAGTTGATTCTGTCTTTAATAATGATGTGCTCTTTACACAATTACACTTAGTTTGCGATTACCTCACAAACAAATTATTTCTCGAAGTGCCCTCTAAACCAAAACTGAACTATCCCTTTAAAAACTAAGGAATTATAGGGTCTAGTTTACGTTCATAATTGTATGTACCTACATGCATCACTTCACGTATTCCAACACATCCCTTGTATAACAACCTTGCCACATGTTTGAACGTAAATATTTTTCCTCTTTTTGATTTCCTGTAGCTTAATCAACGAACGCATCCACTAATTTAGGTTTCGATTTTCCCCCCCGTTCCTTCCTTCCCCTTCCCTCGAAGAAAATCAAATTTCATAACCGCGTCCCGTCTTCTGAACCCCGGTCGATTATCAAGCATGTTTTCTCACTTTATTATATAATGTATATATATTGTTTTCGTTTCACTTTGCTTTGATTTGTCTTGCTATGTTTCAAACATTTTTGCATCGTACAATCAGTGGTTTAAGGAGCATTGTTTTATTTGAAATGTGGGGGGAGGGTGCAGAGAGAATCAACAGTACGGGAGAGGGGGTCCACCTCCACCACCCCAGCCCCCACACCCACACACATCTGTGCGCCAGTGCTTGCAATGCATTTTGGTGGCGCCCCGCCCCGCGCACCTGTCCTAAAGAATTCGCACCCCAGTGCCAGACACCACACGCAATGTCAGTGTGCTGATACACGTACCACGTGATTGTTCGACGGCGTCAAGCTAGGAGAGAACAAAAAGAATAAGTTTATATCACGTGATTGCTGAAGCTGTCCAAGCGGACGTGTATTATTTTGTTCGATTGCCGCTGCGCAGCTAGTCATCAATTGATCACTTTGTATGTACGTTCATGTACGTACGTACGTTAATATTTCCCGCGCAAACTGAAACTTCCCGCCTTCTCTCACCGTCTTCTCACTCACATGTTCTCGGACACCTCTTGCAAACACGTACAACACGCTTACTCGCTCGATACACCATTCGCTCGCATACCTTTTTCGTTTCTCTCTTATCATAGTCATTAAAAAGTTGTTTTAACTTCGGTCAGTTAAATCGCCTGAAACTTTTGAACATCATTCTTCCAGTCTACAATTTAAAACGAGGTTACTTGCTCGTCTAAAACTTCCCGGACACACATACATCACTCACTAATTGTTCGGTAGACCGCTCGCTCGCAAAACTTTGTCTCTTCTGTTACCAAACAAAAGTTAATTTCTCTCCGTTTCTACCAGATTTATTCGCCTGGATCTCTCGGACACCTTCCGGTATATACACGCACATTCACTCACTCTCTCACTGATGGCCTGCCGGGTCGCTTGTCTCATTATTTTGTCCGCCTGAAACTCTCCGACACCTTTTCGCTGCATCTCACGCAATCATTCACTCGCTCATCAGTTCAGTTGATCGCACGATTTCAGGCTCGCTACCTCTCTCCCTCTCGATCTCGTCTCTCCAGTTCCCTCCAAATTTGAGCGTCACTTCTAAACGCTTGCGTGTATGGTGTGCATGCTTGCTTGGAGTTATAGGACCCCTTGAAAGTTGGACGTCTCTCTAATTCCCGCCAAATGTGAGCGTCTCTGAACTCTTGCGTGTCCGGCGTGCATGACTTATAGATAGGACCCTTGGAAGTGAGGGCCTGCAGAGAGCAGGCGATTTGTCAGAGGTGTAAGCCGAGACGAATGGACTATCGAATCCCATCCCTAGGGGACGATTTTAACAGACAACTAGGGGATGGAACTATTAATTGTTATCAAGTCTTCTCCTTGTTTCATTTGGTTCATGTCATGCATGACATGAAGGAAGATTGATAATAAAATAACAGCATCTTGTATAATAACTGTCTATTTCGTCGCGCTAACATGCTCTAACGGCAGCTACGACTAATTTTAAACTTGCGCGTCACGTATTCTGTTAGGTGGAAGGCCTTGCTGCAATTGAGCCGTAGAGGTGACATCCTTCTTCATTTTCAGATCGTGAGTATTGCTGTTTAACCCGCTATTTGCCAGAAAGTTGAACATTTCATGAAGTTAATGCATGTTATGACGTAATTTGGTTTGATTTGTTTTTATTTTCAACACGTTGACATTAAAACAGAGCAAACAAACAATCTAACACAATGACACTAACAAATAAGCAAACAAACAAAGCAAAGCAAAGCAAGCAAACAAACAAAACACTCAAAGACACAAATAAAATGTAATCTTCTTTAGATATGAACATAGAAATTCATTTATTTTAGAGCTTAAATAAATAGTTGAGTTTTGGTTTAGAGGGCGCTACACAAACAAAAATGTTTGTAAGATAATGAAAAATGAGTGGCAAATTCGAAAAAGCATACATTTTGAATGACAGAATAAACTTTATTTGATCAAAATCGGTTCAGAAATGGCTGAAATATCCTTAAACATAACTATTTGTAATAATTGTGGGGCCCCACATTTATTCGATAATTTTGAACCAGCCGTAATTTTTTCTTTAATGCTTCCTCTATTCAAAAATGTAGGTTTTGAAATAGTTGTTGATAATCTCTCTATCTAATCACCTATTCAACAAAACATAACAGAAAGTTGAACATTTCATGAAGTTCATGCATGTTATGACAGGTACCTGTATTCGATGGGTTAAGTGTCTCTTGAATGAATCATTGTCCGTGGATAATTTCTCGTATATGGAGTTGCCGTGATCAATTATATTTTGTTAAATAGTCCACAATAACCAACACTGATCGTTCCGTAACGAAAATGTGTTTTATAGACGAAATGCACAAGTGACTTTATTTATGTTGCTGTGAATTTGTACGCACTTAATTATATAATACTCTATTTTATTGTATTAATTTGATCATAATTGGAGCGAGTCTGTATAAATTCATAACATTTGACACAAATGTGTTGAGATATACATTACTTCTCTGTCATGTCTGTAGAAAGGGATGGGAGATGAATATATAACCACATGTAACAAACACAGAACAAAACAAAACAAACAAAACTTGTTTTTAAAGCATAACAAATGTCGACCTAGGGTGATGATGATGCGACATTATTTTTTGTGAACTTTAATGAATGTACATGATTCAAAGATAATGTTTAGAAACAATTATTGCATTCATAAATCAAATGTTCAGGCAAATGTTCAAAAGGGGTTATATCATTTTTTTGCTATTGTTTATGTTGTTACAAATAAAATTTAAAAAACGACTGTCGGTTGAATTATATATAATGATTACGTTCGTGTTCGTCATGTCAAACTCAATGAATGGGAATCGCAAAGGCGGTGTCAAGATAAACCATGGTTTAGAATGCCCATGGTTTAACCTTTCGATTCCAGAATGAAGCCGTTAGAACTAATGTAATAAACAAAATTGTATTCGTCTCAAAAGGAAAATAATTGGCTTGATTTCTATTGATATAACCTTAGTTCTCGTAATTTTACCAGGTACATTTTGTTTCCTTATTCTGAAATTGAGAGATAGACAATCATGCAGCTCTCCATTAAACCCCGGGGTATTTAAATCAATCCTTTATATTAAACCCACCTCAGTGAAATCCAGCCAATTAGTGAACACTCTAACTATTATATTCTTCTTCTGCGGTTTGTTTGCGTTGTTGTTGTGTTCTTTCCCGGTACCAGTCGATACAACCCGGGAAACCCTGGTAGCCGGAGGCACATGTGGTCGCGTGTTGATTTCGCTCATTAAATGTGCAATTGTGAAGAAAACAATAGTAACACACAATACTGTACGGTTATATAAACTAATTCATAATACACAACCAACACGAATGATATAAATGGTTCAAATTGAAGGATGTTTGTTTATAATGACATTATATTGGTTACTATAATATAATCATTTTGAGAGTTCATGACTTTGAGGCCGCTCTCGATATCAAGCTGTAATAAGCGCCGAGTTCATTTAACCTTTTCCCTGTACTGGATGTTGCCATCCACACAGAGTTAATACAGGACCCACCAGTTTTCCCGTAAGCGATGGGGTAAATAACGCACAAGTCTTTGTCATTGACAAACGTATATATGTTTGAATGTATATAATTGTACGTGTTTGATTTCTAAACAGTTCCCAGGTCCGCACTACTAAGTATTTTGTTTCGGAGATTGAAATTCGCGCTTTTGTCCGACGTGTACAACTGCGTGCCTATTGTTTGTTTGTTTTGTTGTTATTGCGTAATGTGTTTTGAGATCATGTGTACATGTGATATGAATTATTATTAATCATGTTTGTGCTTTAAAAAAAAAATGGCCGCCAACCTGTCTATAGTGGCCACCTGACTATAGCGGCCACTTTTGAAGTTTCCCTTGAGCGGCCGCTATAGACAGGTTTGACTGTTTATGTATATCTCATCTTCATTAAATTCAAACGAATAACAAAATATGTAAAACATAGAAACCAAGGTCCGCTGTCACGAATGAAACGAATAAACCATTTCAAAGTGACATGAGGCAGGGTAAATATATATTTATAGCAAGCTATTATACACAGCTTATTTTTTTTAGAGGGCAAATATATCCATGAAGAAAAGTGGAGTGAGCACCTTTTGCAATGAAGCTATTCATTTGTATTGTATTAACGGATGCGTGTGTCTTGTGCGTAATTTGGTTATGTTTTATTTTGAACACGTGGAAGTGAAAACAAAGCAAACAAGCAAACTATCACAATGAAAGTCACAAATAAGCAAACAAACAAGCAGAGCAAAATAAATTCAAGGCAGAGCAAAGCAAGCAAACAAACAAAACACTTAAAGACACAAACAAAAATGTAATCTTCTTTAGATATGAACATAGAAATACATTTATTTTAGAGCTTAAAGTGACACAGGTAAAAATACGAAAAAATACTTGGAGCTTCCTCGTTTCTCTTCTGCCGTGTTGTTTAGCTTATGGTAAGAGAAGAATAAAATAGGGTTCGATTTTTTCAAATGTCCCTTTAGTATGAAGATAATTATCATTGAAAATCATTTAGCTCAAGAGCGTTAATGAACGGTCATAAACCTCATACACATTATATATACAGTAATTCGTTTTAAAAGTTGACGCAAATTTTTGCATTTTTAAACAGGAAAGCAGTGGGGTTTTTTCAATGAAACTTTCACACATCATTCGGACATATCTTGCAATGATTTTGGTATAGGATTGAAGTCTCAAATGTAATTTTGGGCAATATCTGACACTTTACAGGTGCACCTTTAAAAGGATCTGTAACTTTTATGACATGTGCAAAAAGTCATGAATGCTTCATACAATGTATATTGCAGTTATCTGACATGTCCACTGGGTATTGTCTGAAAATATCAAGTTAAATGGACGTTATACGGCCGGGTAATCAGCAAAAACGCAGAGTGATTTTCACTAACTCATTGCACTGACTTTGTACACGGTTACGACTATCCAGTGGATAGTTTAATATCTTGACACTTCAATCGTAAATATCTATTTTAACGAAAGGGAAATTCGAATCGAAAACTTTCCTATGCTTATATCGTTAATACGAATACAACAAGGTATTTGGGAGCCACTAGAATTCGAATTGGATTTGGAGGAATTGGACAATGTTACTAGATCCCTTTAACTTACAGTGTGTCGCGTCCTTTTGTCTCTCGTGTTTCTGTTTTTATTAAACATTGCTCTCTTGAGCGAGCTTGATATCCATCAACTGGACACATCATGGTCAGTGTACCGTGTCGGAGTAATATTCTCTTATATCATATAAAGAGCTTAGTTGAAAAAGGCGCTAAATCCACTCTCCAAAAAACAAAATTGAAACGATTTCAGTACAATAATAAGCTACGTAGCTATACGACAAAACACACAATCAATATCAACATATGGAACGTTCCTATGTTATATTTCCGTAGGCATGTGTACAAAGTTTGACAAATAAAAACATGCTTTTCTCCAAAGTTGAAAAGGTGGATTTAGCGCCTTTTGGAATTAAGCTTTTCATATATTACTTCTAATCCCTTTCGTTTCAATACTTGTCGTTATAAAAAGTGTTTATATAACGACAAGTATGGAAACGAAAGGGATACGAACATTACTCGCGGAAATCAGGAAGCCATTCGAGGTGGAGTCAGTGCTTAAAGGGATAGTTGAGTATTGGTCAAACTAAACTTTAGTAACCAAAACCTGCACCATTACGGTACAAAGTAATAATTATAACTTCACCATGCTCGAAAAGTATACACAATAACAAACCACTAAGTAAAACCCATGTTATCATTCAAAAAGAGCCGTTACAACTCAAGAGGTCGCTATTTAAAAACAAATCATTGGTTTTAGCCTTTTTTCATACAAAATTGTGCATTTAATGTTTGTTAAAATAAATTTGTTTAAACCTATTCTAATTTTTTTCAAAGTAGTCTTCGAGCATTTTTTGAAAATGTTCTAAGAAGTCTAAATATCGCCCGTTGATTGCCGGTGAAGAACATTATGAATAAAAATATATTTATGGATATTTCAGCCGTTTCTGAACCGATTTTGATCAAATAAAGTTTATTCTGTCATTAAAATTGTATGTTCCTTCGGATTTGACAGTCAGTTTATCATTATCTCACAACAAAATATCGGGGGGCACTTCGGGAAATACCAATACTCAACACTACCTTCAACGAATATTTGGGAGGCTGGGATGGGGGGGGGGGGGGCGGGGGCGCTATATACCATTCCTTCGATGGTGTTATGCTTATGTAACATTGATCCCGTTGCAGAAATAGATACAATCGATTGTAAGTTTAACTTAATTGTGAGTCAGATAATGTGCTTCAACCAATCAGATTTGCGCATCTATATAGAACACAAGATCTGGCTTACAATTAATTGTAACTTACAATCGATTGCATCTCTTTCTGCAACGGGGCTCTGGACACAACTTATGTTAATGATGCTCTTCTTATAAGTAGGGGTTAAGGTGAAGAGGATAGTACTTCCAAGGGAAGCGCTTGTACCCTGTTCCCTTAGAAACGCCATTCAAATAAAATTCAAAAAATTCAAAGACAGGTATAGCGTATAAGTTTGAATTGATGTTCGCTATCTTTAGCGGCGCATGTTTGTCACTCACGCATTCGGAGGGAAACATAAATATTACATTAACCTACCACATGCACAATGGCGTATTGTAAAATCCGCAGTTATCGGAAGAATTAGTAATATCATATTCATGAGGGATCGATATTGTCTGTGGAGAAACGAGACAGCTCACCGCGGGTGCTATCCGATACACAATTAAATCATGTATTGTACTTATTATTCACCACCATCAGCGCATAATATATGATTATGGGATTTAACCTGCATTTGCGTTTTACTATTTTTAGCGGTCAATCTCCTTTTCTTTTCCTGTTTCCACATGTTTTTAAATACAGAAATAGCAACGCTACTGACGACAGCCAACGCATCTCGTTATGAAGCGCTTGGAGACCGGATTTACAAGTGGAATAATAAAATACGGGAAAGGGATTTCGAGTTAGAAACGTATCATTGAGTGTGGGGTAGTGAGAGTGGGTGACGAGATAGAGAAGGGGATCAACAAAAATGAATACACATTCATTACAAATTTAATCAAAATATGTGAAGAAACTAGAGAAAAAAGTATAAAATGGTTTTATATTCGATGTCACTTTATCGTTAATTCAACTAAAGAGCAAGAGTAATGGTAACCATGGTAACATTATAACATTACAAAGAGTACAAGTAGCCCAGGACATGACTCGTAACAGTCAATGCTGGGCTTAAACATGATACTATATACAATACATTACATAAGATTTCAACATGTCAGGTAGAATACACGTAATCATGCTCAATATTTATAATTGAACTAGGTTTAAACTAACAAACAAACAGTAAGTTGGGATAAAGGAGATACGTGGGGTGGATAGAGAGGGAAGGGCATACACATTTGTATAAACAATATCAAATATTTTAACATGTCAAGTAAAAGAGAAGTAATAATGCTCAATATTTATATTTGAACTAGGTAAAAAAAAAAATTTTTTAAAGATAGTGGGGTGGATAGAGAGGGAGGTAATACAAGGGCATACAGATTTTATAAACCATATCAAACGATATTAAGAGAGTGGTCAAACTAGGGAGAAGAGAGAGATGAAGAGATGAAGAGGGATGCAGGGGAAGAGCGGTGGGGAGAGAGGGAGTGGGAGGGAGGGAGGGAAGGGAGGGGTAGGGAGAAGGTGAGGTAGGGATGAGGAAGGGAGAGAGGAAGGGAGGAAGGTGAGGTAGTAATGAGGAAGGGAGAGAGGAAGGGAGGAAGGTGAGGTAGGGATGAGGAAGGGAGAGAGGAAGGGAGGAAGGTGAGGTAGTGATGAGGAAGGGAGAGAGGAAGGGAGGAAGGTGAGGTAGGGATGAGGAAGGGAGAGAGGAAGGGAGGAAGGTGAGGTAGGGATGAGGAAGGGAGAGAGGAAGGGAGGAATGAGGGGTAGAAGGAGCATGAGAAGGAAGCCTTCCCCGTTTTGAAAACCACGAATTAATTGTGGATCAAATGGGAACACACAACAAAAAACAAGATAACATTAACAGTTGTAAGAAAACGAGGTTCGTTGTGCGTTCTGTTTTATACAAGGAAGCCTTCCCCTTTTTGAAAACCACGAATTAAATGGGAAAACACAACAACAGAAACGTGATAACAATTGTAAGAGAACAAGTTTGTTGTGCGTTTTGTTTTATTTACTATACAAAGAATCCTTCCCCTTTTACCAGTCATTCCACCGCATTTCCCCCTATAATATATCCCTCTTTTTTTTTGCATTTTGTCAAAATAACGTGTACATATCATTTATAAGACATTCATCTTTATAATTTTAATATTATCCCGGTACTCAAAAAACGAAATGAATTCCTAATCACTCAGTAAATAATAATCATGATTTTTTTTGTTTTCATTTTTAAAATATAATATTGTCTAGGCCGCTAGAAGAATGATAAAGCAATCATATTGTTGCGATTATTCAACTGCTCTGCGCCAGTAAATTTCTCCGACAAGATGAGCGTAATTGTCTTCCTAATTTCGCAAACGATTTATTTTTATTTGCACCCCAAATATTCTTAAATTGGGAGAGATTGCTTGCCCTTGAACATTCTTGAATAGCGTTTCACGAGAAAAAACAAGGGATGACAACACAAAAAAGAGAGAAAGGAAATTGGCTTTAAACGTTTATATATGTTAAAAGCGCGGGGTTGTCGAACGCTCAATAAAAACTATTAGGCGTGTTACATGGATCCTGAGTGATGTAAGTGAACGTTTATAGCCGGCAAGGGGAACGTTGCAGAACCACATACTTTAATCATTATGCAAAATAATGACCAAACTTTAATACGCCAACGATTTTTTTTACGCGCGCTTTTATGTAAATGTGCATGCATCAAATTGTCTAGTGGGTACAAATTAAAACCTGATGGTGTAATGGCAATAGTGATTATACATATTTATACACGACACTTAAAGGGACAGTTCCTCTTTTCCAAAACGTCTGAACAGTTTTCAGTCGACAGATGGGGATGAATGTAACACACACAAACAAAATCAGATCGAAGAGCCCTGTAATTTGGATTCTACGAATGAAAAACAAATGCTCCCTCCATCAAACTATATATCGGTCAAAAAAGGAGTTCAACTGATTTAGCATAATATTACAACAATATTGTACTAATTCTGGTATAGGTATTGTGAAGCCAACATTTGTAAAGGTATGTCACGAAAAAGATTTTTAAAAATGAAGAATATGTAGGCCTAATTACATGTAGTCAGTTTATGCGAGGTTTGGTTATTTTGTTTAGTATCCGCTTATGCGTTGTTATTTATGCGCGGGTCACGTAGCTAAGCGCGGGTCACGTAGGGTCACGCATAGCGATGTTGTACTCCGTGGAAACCGTGTGCGAAACTTTCTCACCGGTTGAATACACGTATAATGCACAATTAAATGTTAGACAACGGTTTATTAGTTTTAGGTCTATAACTCACGAAAAAGAGATTTCAAGCTCTAATTTTTGTAATGCATGCTATTAAATGACATTTTCTTTCATATAACACAATAACCTCGCAACTTTTGAAATTTGGCTTGCAAAAGAGGATCTGTCCCTTTAACGTTGATTGAACCGCGATAATGCCTATTTATAAAAGCTGATGAAAGCGATTTTCATAAATAAATTAAACCTTTGATTAAGGCAATTGATTCAGATGCTGATGATAGTGGTGGTGTTAATGAAGATAATTTCAAATAATTAACTTATGTAAAATCAAAATGATATTATTCAATAATCTCAATAAAAAAAAAATTGGCGATGGCTATATCTTACAAAAAGTAAATTCATTAGAGAAAAAACATGATTGCTCATGACTATTTTTTAATAATTATAATGAGGTTTCGATTGGTCTTACATTGAACATGTTGAACCGTTTAAAAAAAATCTTACAATCATTTGAATGTTTCTGTTAATCATATCATATCATATTTGAATGATAGGGCGTATAACAACGTCAATTAATAATACAATGTCAACCGAACTACCTGTGTCACATGGCGTACCACAAGGTTCTATACTGGGACCAATTCTATTTCTTATTTTTATTCATGACATGCCGAATTGCTTTAATTGTACTATTCAAATAAAAACCCACAAACTATTGAATATGTATTAAATGTTGAATTACAGAATTTACAAGTATGGATAGATCGTAATAAATTAAATATAAATTGTACGAAAACAGTATGTATGTTAATAGGAACTAAGTGCATGTGACATAAGCACAGTACATTGAATTTGCACATAATTATACGATAAAAAGATTGAACAAGTCCCACCATTTGAAATACTTGGGAATATTTATTGATTCACAATTGAAATGGACTGTACACATTGATTATTTATGTAAAAAGATTAGTAAGATGGTAAGCTTCCTGTGAAGATTGTATATCAATGAGTCATGCTTAACAATGTTATATAATGCTGTGATTATCCCTCATTTCGATTATGGGGATGTTGTTTGGTCCTCTGCGACTAAAACACAATTGGATGTCCTACAGAAAATACAAAATAGGGCAGGAAGAATAATTTTGAAGATACATTTATTAGAACATAGATCTGTTCATGAAATACATGATATTCTTAATTGGAAGACATTGCAGATTCGTCAAACTAGACACATTCCATTCGTTAATGTTTAAGATTTTACATAACATGGCACCTGTGTATTTATTAGAAAAGTTGACTTTTAGAATAACTAGATATGGATTACGACATAAGGATAAATTGTCTCTCCCAAAACCCAACACAGAGAATTGTAGACGTACTTTCTTCTATAGTGGTAGCACACTGTATAATAACCTACCTGCGAATACCCGTAATCTGAATTCCTTAATTTCATTCAATAAAGAAATTAAAACGATTACATACATATAGTAGCTTAGGAGATAGTAAGCCAAATAACCTTGTAATTATAAAATATATTTATATTTGAATATGTCCAATTATGTATATGTGTATAATTATGTGCAATTATGGAATTATGCAGAATTTGTATGACCGCTAGTAATAAATGGGGCTCGGGAGGTTGGGTTGGGAGTATGGGATGGGGGACTCAGATTGACTTAAGGATGGGGGGGGGGGGGGGTAGGGGGTAGGTAATGTAATTGAAAACAGAATGTGTGATTTTTTTTAACTCTGTATGTTATATAAGTATACCATCATTTTAATAGGACCCCGTAGAAGAACAGGACCATCGTGTTGATGGTTCTGAAACGGGCTATCCTCCCGATAATATTTCTATATAATATGCAACATACTATTTATTATTTTATGACTCTGTAATTTGAATATTGTTAACATTTTTGTATATTGTTTTATGATGAATGTTATGACTTTTGTTGTATTTTTAATTGGATTCGGAAATAAAAACAAACAAACAAACAAATATACTGCACTATATGCATTCAGAGAAATGATACAAATAATCAGTTTATCAGTCGGATATATATAGGCTAACTGATATTGTAAGCGAATATATACCGTATAACAATCCCGCTAAGAAGGGCATCTACTAAACGATTGTGCTTATATCATTGCGCTTTGTTTTATCTCTAAAACAAAATCTTATTTCTCAGCTGTTTTTACGTTCTTTTCATTAAAGAGAAAGGCGACATATATCTCCCCTTGCACTGATTCCGTTAATCATCCAGACAGCTGCGGGTTGTTTCATCTGTGTTTACGATGATGAACGGCACCAACACTCGCAAAGACATTGCCATCGAAGGATCGGAACCGCCCCACCGCCCCCCCCCCCCCCCCCCCCCTCGCGCAAGGGAAACAAGCAGTGAGAATAAACATATTTTATTCATATTGGTGTTGCTGTCGTAGGGTGAATAGGTGAATACACCCCATTCCGTCCCCACGCTAGGGGAACTAACAATGAAAATAAACAAATGTAATATCAATATTGCATTGGTTTTGCCGCCATAGGGCGGAACGCTGAACAACCCCCTCCCCGAGATGAAACAATGAAACAAAGCAAAGCAAAGCAAAACCAGCAATCAAATAACGCAAAGAAACAAAGAAACGATCAATCAAACAAACAAACAAATAAACAAACAAACAGCAAACAAACAGACAAGCAAACAAGCAATAATGTCATCTTCTTTAGATATGAACATGGACATAACTGTACAAAACTACGCCCCCTCCCACAATAATAATAATAACAACATCAGCAGCCATAGTTATTTCATATAGCGCTATCACGTGAGCAGATCGACAGTGACAATCAAGTAATCTAAACACTATTAGCCTACAACACTAATCTTGTGGATGCTATTCTATTAGCATTAGTATCCCACTCATATTACGCCCATGTCTTGTATCAACCCTCCCCCCCCCCCCCCCCCCCCCTCCGTCCTCGCCCCTATGCGCTACTGCATTGGTGCTGATTTGTTATGATGTTTCTTCGGAAAACCGACAAAGAGCCCACTCAGTTTGATTAATCCGTGTGATTACCCGTTTGAGAAATATGAAACATTTTACTACTGAAACTGCAGTTGTTGTTATCCCAGTTTAAAGGCGCGCTTGTGATTATAGTATTTTGATTTCTGACTTTACCTCAGTGACCCACATAGAACTTTATTCCACGTGACAGCTGTAGAAACTTGAGTTTATTGGAAAATTGGTAAAGCTGAAGGGAAAAAGGGTTAAAAACGGCAGTGTTTACACCCAATCTTGCCAATTGGGTAATGAATAATTATATTGAAAGGGGACTGAAACGAATTTTGTTAGTTGCGTCAAAGAATTGAGTCATAAGCGTGCCCCATGGCACAAATCTGTGTTTATCTTTGCCATTTTCGTGAGCAGTAAAGATAATATTGTTTTGATATTAATTTGTTAAACAAAATATAGGAGGAATCGTGAAAACTTTCAAAAAGTTTAATATGCAAGGCATCTTTATCATCTTTCCTGGGAATCTAATTTTCTCTTGATGAAATGTTCTGTTTTTGTTTCGTCTTGATTTCCATTTGGCGATATAAGTATCAATCAATCATCGTGAAATCAAAACCTAAAAATGGTTGGTATTACGTTTTTTTAAGTTTAAAATGAAGCTTTGAAAACATAATTAAGATAATAATAGTATCTGCTATATCATGTAGCGCATATGTGGGTTAGATGTGATTAGAACTAATAACTTTCTTATCGAATGTTCTCTTACTTTACGAGTTGATTTTGTTTTGATAAATATCATAATTCTGATAGTGCATGTATGTTTACAATGCCCCTCGCTTTCGTTTAGGGAAATGTCAAATATCAACTAAAGGCCTCATATGAAAAAGCACCACAACAAAATGTTAGAAATTAAAAATATAAGAAATGAGTGGAACCCTTGCGGGGATGTTGACACAAAAAGGGGGAAAATAACTTACTAAACCCACTGTCAGCGGGAGTGTGAGTGCACAACTTATAAACTCTTTCATAATATCAACTTAATGGAGCTAAAGGCCCGGTCACATATCACCGGATAGTGTAAACGGATGTCTGACGAAATTGTGAAATCAAATTAACCGGCGTTGAAAGTCGTCTCCATTGTTTCGTGCACAAACCAATCCACCGGATAGAACAATGTACAACGTCTGACGAGAAACGGACAAGAAGCGCATACGGAGGAGACGAACGGATTTAAATTTATCTCCGTTTACGCTATCCGGTGATATGTGACCGGACCTTTATACACTCTTTGATAATGTCAACATACTGGAGCTAACGGGTTAATATTGCGTTGGTGTTCCGCCACTGGCGTCTACGCGTGTGGTGACCTCAATTAAAGGTGGTAATTTGATGTGTTTGAACGAGAGTTTAGCGCTATAGCGAAAGTACTTTTCTGGAGACATTATAATTTAAGCAGGAAATTACATCGAACGCAGTACAATTTCACTATTATCATACAAACCGTTGCGTAAGTGACATTTTGCACAGCAGTCACTACCGGAAAGATCGTGGTGTGTCACAGTACGAGCACACAGTATGTTTCACAGTGTGGATCACATTGTGAACATAGAGCATGTTTCACAGTGTGGATCATATTGTGAATATAGAGTATGTTTCACAGTGTGGATCACAAAGTGAACACACATTATGGTTCAGAGCGTGGATCACAGTTGAAAAACAAAGTGGTTCAGAGCGTGGATCACAGTATGAATACACAGTGGTTCAGAGCGTGGCTCACAGTGGGAACACACATTATGGTTCAGAGCGTGGATCACAGTGGGAAAACATGGTGGTTCAGAGCGTGGATCACAGTGTGAACACACAGTGGTTCAGAGCGTGGATCACAGTGTGAACACACAATGGTTCAGAGCGTGGATTATAGTGTGAACACACTGGTTCAGAGTATGTATTACATTGTGAACACAAAGTGGTTCACAGTGTGGATCACAGTGTGAATACGCAGTGGTTTAGAGCGGCAGCGTGTATCACATTATGAACACACAGTGGTTCAGAGCGTGTATCACAGTGTAGACGCACACTGGTTCAGAGCGTGGATCAAATTATAAACACACAGTTTTTCAGAGCGTGGCTCACAGTGGGAACACACATTATGGTTCAGAGCGTGGATCACAGTGGGAAAACATGGTGGTTCAGAGCGTGGATCACAGTGTGAACACACAGTGGTTCAGAGCGTGGATCACAGTGTGAACACACAATGGTTCAGAGCGTGGATTATAGTGTGAACACACTGGTTCAGAGTATGTATTACATTGTGAACACAAAGTGGTTCACAGTGTGGATCACAGTGTGAATACGCAGTGGTTTAGAGCGGCAGCGTGTATCACATTATGAACACACAGTGGTTCAGAGCGTGTATCACAGTGTAGACGCACACTGGTTCAGAGCGTGGATCAAATTATAAACACACAGTTTTTCACAGAGTGTATCACACTGTGAACACACCATGAACCACATTTTTTTCAAAGTGTGGTAAAAAATGTATCAACACTGCAGCACGGTTTGATAAACCGTGTGATCTCATGTCGTATCACAAAGTGCTCACAGTATGATTAGTGGTGACACTTTGGGGGGAAAAGTTACCATGGTCCACACATTGTGCTCACAATATGATCCACAGTGTGCTCACAATGTGATCTACATTGTGCTCGCAATGTGATCCACAGTGTGCTCACAATGTGATATACAGTGTGCTCACAATGTGATATACATTGTGCTCACAATGTGATCTAAAGTGTGCTCACAATGTGATATACAGTGTGCTCACAATGTGATCTAAAGTGTGCTCACAATGTGATCCACAGTGTGCTCACAATGTGATCTAAAGTGTGCTCACAATGTGATCTAAAGTGTGCTCATAATGTGATTCAAAGTGTGCTCACAATGTGATTCACAGTGTGCTCACAATGTGATCTACAGTGTGCTCACAATGTGATATACAGTGTGCTCACAATGTGATCTACCGTGTGCAATAGCGTAAGACATTTGTGCTCACAATGTGATCACAATGTGTCCTTTTTTATGTAAGGATTTAGTTTCAAACAACGGAAAACAAATCTTTGAAGTGATATAATTTTTGCAAAAAACCAAGCGTGTGGTCACAAACTTGTAAATTCACGGGCCCAACCAGAAAATATCAAATAAGTTAATACAAACTAATATTTATATCAGTAAGTATGTGCAAAGGATACAGTTACAACTCTCAGTTTTGATTTTTTATAATGACTTCAAATTCTCTGCTTCCAACTTGGAGTTCATTAACCGGCAGGGGATTCTCATTTCTAATGGTGTGTTTTGTAATAAAAAAAAGAGAGGGTAAGAAAACCTTAACTATGTAAAATGTTTGCTCATCATTATATTGTTGCAATAAACGGTTTAATTTGGAATTGTTCGCTTCAAGTGGCTTTCTCCAATGACGAAACGTCCACCGCAGAGACGATTCATGAAATTCGATAGCGATTTTTCATTGCATATATCCTCACACAAGCCGCGAAGTAATGGTAGAAGAGAATATTGTGCTATGGTTTGGGGCAGAACATAGGCATCATACTAGGCGGCGGTCTCACGTTAGGGGGCTACGCCCCCCCCCCCCCCCCTCCCTCTCCACCTTCCCGCCACCTCCTTCCCCGTAATCTTAAACAAAGAAACACGGACGTTCAGGACAATGGTACCTCATATCGGGCAAAACTCTCTCATATTTGGTCACAAAAACAGATAACTTTAGGGCAAAAATCAGCCCTTTTTCGGGCAAAATCATTCAGCTCATGTCCCTTTTAGTCTGTGTTGCATCATTAGGCAGGATGGATGCAATACGGGCAAATGATCTCAGCCCCATAAAAAGCACCCGTATACGCCATTGTTGGGGCAGAATATATAGCTTGAGAGATAATAATTTGTCGTTCTTACAAAATAACTCATGAATTAGATAGAGATTGGTATAGTTTTCAAGACAAACCAGATTTTGTGCAATGAAAACCAAATTGATTTCTTTAAGATAGCATACAAAAATGTATAAAACAATTCGTAGGAAAAGATATAGACTTGGCGACGAAGGTCTACGGTATATTGTGATATTAGTTTCATTAAGACAAAGATAAAGTCGTCGAGCTAAACCTGAACCGATTATTGGCAAATGCAAGACGGGTTTCCCCCAAACGTATGATATTGAACATTTATATGAAAGTATGAATTTTGTAAACATAATTATATGTAGATGACGCGGGAAGTCTCAAAGAGCCTAGCGGCGTATTCACGATGCATTACGCTCCCCTATCGTCCCAATCAGTTGCTATCAAACAAGCAACAAAGCCAATGACACACGGCAGGGGGGAACATTTTTAAAGCCCCATAATTGGTTTTGGAAAGCCCCTTGAATAATGTGTTATGTAAACAGCATTTAATCAGTTATTATATATTATAATATCAATACTAATGATGATCAGATGATATTAATCATGAAATAAATAATACAACACATCAAGTTGATATAAAGTGATAATAATTGTTGTTGTTGACATGTTCAATGTTGATCGAGTGAAATAGCTCGTCTGCCTGAGAAGTGTACATGGAAAAGGGAAAGTAATTAAATGTCCATTTCACAACAGTCATCTACATAATTATGTTTAATCAAATTGATAACGAGAATGTAATATATATGCACCCATATCTACCAGCGGTGAACATTTTTGAAAGGTTTTGGGAGCGTCCACACCCCCAACAACCCCTTTAAACCGATGCTGAGGGGTTGACGGCGCGGCGGTGTCTAATTGGCAGCGCAGCAGTGTCAACAGGCGCGGCGCCGCGTGCCGAAAGACGTTGCAGGGCGCGAGAACATCTCATCTTTAGCTTATTAAAATTATGTGGGTCGAATATGATATTCCATCGGGTACATATATTCACATTCAAGAAGAAAGTTTGAGGTCGCGAAGATAGTATTTAATCGGTGCAATTTTCTTAAAATAGAAGGCGGAGGAAGCGAAGAGACAGGAACACTATTAAGATTGGTAAAATGTACACTTTCATTTTGGGAATCCAGGGATAACTAACCACATGGACACAATTGTTTAAGCTAAAGGGAATTATAACAACTAATTTACAATGTTACTTTACCCCCTGAAAGATAATTGTTACGTAATGAAGTGACAGTCATTATGCTCGACGTGTCAAATTTAGAACACCAAAGAACATTAATGTTGATACACGTGCGCTGTAGTATGACTTAAACAAAATCATGTAAGTTTTTGAAAACATGATGAACATTCTACGCATTCAATATCCACATGTATGTACCAATTAGATAACATGATAACAAACAAAGACAGACGTTCTAGTCATGTACATCTAATGTCCTGACATCCAAATAGAGAAAGCTATCTAAATGGGCATCTAATATAATGCTCCCCAGGCAGTGGAGAGAGTGCGCAATAAGTGCTAATAGATTAATCGCGGATGTGTATCCAATGGCCAAGTTAAAAACTACAATAATATTAGGTGCATGTCCTTTTAGGAGAGCGGTGCAAACAAGTAGTCAAGAGGCTTACCTGGATAAATACAACTCTAAATTAACAAACCCCCATCTATTCTGCCTATACATGTAGTAGATTACCAACATTTACACCTTCAGAAAGAACAAAACAACAACAATGTTATATAATTAATCTATTACAGTCAACGGTCTAGAGTAGCCATTTGTATCGTTTTAAAACACAGGTCTCACTGTAGTTCACTTCACGAAGTGTCTCTTAGCAATCATAGGTTACTTAACCTTGCGAGCTTTGGCTTGCTAATGCAGCTAATGCGACCCTTTTCCTTAGGCGGTTCACTTTCAGAACATGGGCACTGTTTTAGACTGCAGGGCTAATCATGTAATACGCTCGGTTCAGTTCAGGATATCTTAGATCTCTTGAAAGCATCGCGATTAAAAGTCAACGATTGTGACTTTTAGTCGGGGTGACTTTATTTAATATATTGAATCAAATCTATATCAAAGCGTTACATATAAACATGTATACAGTATATCTATATTCAAGGGTACATGCAGGATGTAGACAGATAAATGAAGAGTTAGCATATGATGTGGATGTGGGGAGGACAAGGTCGATCCCTTTAACACGTCATAATAACAACAATAACGCACAACGCACAAACAACAAACAAACAAACGGTTACCTGAAACACCAACGAAGTAGGAGGAATGAGCTACATATTATATTTTCTCGGCCAATTTCGCAAAATTATCAGTCGTATTGATAAGCGGTTCATTCAAATTCGCGAAATTAAGCTGAAGGCTAAAAACTGTCGTTCTTCGCTCAGTTTTAAAAAGCACGCTATCAGCATTCAATTTCGCCAACGGATTTCACGGGAGGTGGTATTACGTAATCACAAATTTTCTCGCTTTAAATTGAATGACAATTTTACGAAATAGAAACACGATTTAAATCGAATGCAAACAAAAATGTTTTCGAATGATCGCAATATGAATTAAGATGCTTAAAAAAAACACGAATTTGAACAGCAAAATACAGCTGCGGTGACGAAATCGGCGAAATTGAATGCACACAAAATGAATTCGTGTGGCCAACTTACAAAATTGACCGATATATCCTATATTACAAACTTGGTCAAGAATAATAAGAACAACAATCATTTATTTTTAAAAGGAAATATTTGACCCATGACAATTCGTCTTAATATTTTGTTATGAAATAGGAGAAAAATGGACAGTTTTATTTTGAGCAACTCAAATAAGAAAAATCGAATGAATTCCCATGTACAAAACTAATGTCTTCAGGGTTGCTCGTAAATGATTTTACGATCGGCGGCAATTTCGAACCATCGGTTATTTAATATACAACGATGTTCCTGTTGGCATTAGTCTCTAGTGTCTACATTATGTCTGATTTTGATCAAATGTTCACCGATTTTTCCTCTCGTTTTCTCATCCATGTGATTATACGAGACACTGCTGAAATCTTGCTTGGGTTTCCCAGTTAAAGGTATAGTAGTAAAGTATTCGTAAATCTTGCCACGGTGCGTAATTTACACTGAATCAGTGTTACAATGCAACGTGCGCAAACTATAGCCTATATAGTTCAAAATGGCGACCTGCGATGTATTATATAGCATCCCCACGCTTGATGAATTCTTACATCCATCATTACCCTTCGAATTAAGTTAGAAGTATTACACGAAATACTATTTCTAGATAGAACACACGCAGCATCAAACCCATCAGTCTGTATAAGAAACATGATTCGAAGTTAATTGTCGCCTGCTGCGCTTTGATGTAGCTCCAACTGCTCACGGTGCAGTTCCCCCCTTCAGGGGTCCCCGTGTCTGCTTGTAAATAATGCTTGATCTTAATGATTGACAATTATATTTCTATTTAGGTGACGATGCAGATTCTTAATTCAATAGACAAAAAATAATGAGTCGAAGGATCTGCCTGTCTTTAACAATGCGGACATGCATACCTGATACCATATTCCCCGCGATGTTTATAGGGAACGCTCACAAATCGCGGTTCCCATGCCAACATTTTTTACATAATTATTATAGATATAATGTAGAATACCAATATCCACAGATGATGATGATCCACAGCACTTGTATGGCGCCATTTATCTGTTCAAACATATCTTCACATACCGCCTTTCAATACGCTCCACAATAGGAACTTGTACATTCGGCGTTCCATAGGCAAGACAACAGCATTAATAATGTACAACACCATTTATTACACGCTCATTAGACTTTGCAGAGTATGGGTTATAAGATGTTGTTAAGACTGCGGAGCCTACTCCATGTTTCGAGAAATGATAATCCACGATTCCATGTACCATATCTATGCTACTTCGAAACAATAATTATACCAATCAATTGGGATTAGTCACTAGTGTGGTAACTAGATCATGGAATAACGTTATGAAATATTCCTTCTTCTTATTCGAATTATGATCATGGACATCGTATTTCTAACTTGCGCGGTTTTCCCTTTAAAGGGACTTAGTAACATTGTCCAAATCCTCAAAATAATTTTTTCATTCTCGCGGTTCCCTCATACCTTGTTGTATTCGTATTAACAATAAAATCATGGGACAGGTTTCGGTTTTTCAAATTTCCCTTTCATTACAAAGATGTGTACGATCGAAGTATTCAGATAAGAAAAACTCCGGGCGAGTTTTTCTTCTGTGTACAAAGTGAGTGCAGTGAGTTATTGAATATCATTTTGCATTTTCGCTCATTTCTTGGCCATGCAATGTCCATTTGACTTGAAATTTTCACACAATACCCTGTGGACATATGAGATAACAATAATATACATTGCATCAACCATTCATCACTTTTTGCACATGTCAACAAAGTTACTAGATCCCTTTAAAATTATTGATCACCAACCCCTCGTCACTGACTCTGCCCCGACCATCCCAGTCACTAAAAGAGAAACGACGTTTTGATTATTTTTTTCTTCAAACACATCACGTGTATCCGATGTACCTAGGATTGGCCGAGTCAATATATTCATCCTACTTATCCATCATGGACATCTGCTCCCATATCTACCCCTCAATTGCCAGTGGAAAGGTAGCTTCACGAGAAATAGACCAAATCGCCAAAGCGCGTTCCACTTCTGACTCCGTCCTGTCGGAGGGAGTACAAACCGCGTTTCGTAATCCGACACACTAAAAGAACTCTTACACTAAACAAAAAGTATATTAAAGGGATCTTGTTACTTTGATGACACGTGTATAAACTAACAGAGGGTTGATACAATATGTATTACTGTGATCCGATAAGTATGTCCACTGAGTAATGTGTTAACATGTCACATTAAAGGGATATTTTGGCCGAGTAATGACCTATATCTATCCAGTGGAGAGTAAACAATCCTAACACTTGAGTCGTAAATACCTTTCTGACGAAAGGAAAATTGGGACAACTGTGTTTCTATTGGTCATGTTTTTTAAGGTATAAATAATAAAAATTAAGGTATGTGTGAACCGCTAGAGTTTCTAGTACATTTTCAGGATTTTGACAATATTTACTAGATCCCTTTAACTTTGAAACAAATGCAAAATAACACTGTACATGTACATAATACAGTATGTTTAAATGCTCCATTTTCCCTTTCCCCGGATCGTTTTTTCCCCCAAACAAACCTTGAACATTTTCATGGAAAAACAAAGCAAATCAAACAACAACATCGGTTTGTATCTATAGGGGATGTACCAACCAATCAATCAATTATGCAAAACAAAAACAGAAACATTTAAAGGGACTTAGTAACATTGTCCGAACCCTCAAAACTTACATGGAACTATATTGGTTCTCCCATACCTTATCATATTCAAATTAAAGGGGTAGTTTAGTTTTGGTAGAGAGGGCGCTGCACATCACAATTTTTGTGTGAGATAATGAAAAACTGAGTGTCGAATTTGAGAGAACATGCAATTTTAATGGCAGAATAAACTTTATTTGGTCAAAATCGGTCCAGAAACGGCTGAAATATCAATAAATATATTTGATCTTATAATTATTTGGGGCCCAAATAATTAGATGATTTTTTCAAAAAATAAAAAAAATGCTTACACTTTTTCAAAAATTTTCAAAAGCGTTTTTAAAATAGTTGTTGATGATCTATCTACTTAATCATTATTTCAATAGAACATCACATGCATTATTTTGTATGAAAAATGGTTGAAACCAATGCCTTTTTAGAAAGCGCCCTCTTGTGTTTTAATGGCTCTTTTTGAATGATAACAGGCTTTTTACTTAGTCGTTTGTAATTTTGTATACCTTTCGAGCATGGTGGAGTAATAACTATTCGTTTATAATGTTACTGTCCAGGTTTGGTTACTAAAGTTCAGCCTTACCAAAACTGTACTACCCCTTTAACAATGAATTAGCACGGGACAGGTTTCGGTTTTTTCAAATTTCCATTTCTTTCATAAGATATTTACGATTGAAATGTTCAGATATAAAATTGGCTACGGGATAATAATTTCATGCTGTGTACAAAGTAAGTACAATGAGTTAGTGAATATCACTTTGAATTTTTGCTCATACCTCAGCCAAAAATCATCCAATTAACGCGAAACTTTCACACACTACTTTGTGGACATATAAGATCACTACAATACACATTTTATTAATCTCTCATCTCTTTTTTGCACTTGCCAACAAAGTTACTAGATCCCTTTAAATGCAAAGTTAGTATCGACTTGGGGTGTAAAACGAAGGAGCGGGTGGACACAGTTAACGCATTGCTTACGGGAACGTGGTTGGTCCTGTAATACAAGCGAACCAAAACGCATAATACAAAGCAAACTGTGTAGTAAGACCTATTTTCACACATCTCAAATGTCCCTGAATCACCCCTTCCATTATTTCTTTTGAAGAGTGGGCATAGTTTCTGTTTTGCTATCGCAGGCTCTTTATGGATGCTCTGAGTGGCGCCATGATTTTTGTTTGCCGCCGAAACGTGACGTTTTTTCTGGACTGACGTTGATTGGTCTAGTCAAATGCTATTTTAAATATTAGTTAAATAACGTATTTTGATCAAAAATCGGAGCAAACAAAAATACATTGCACTGCTTATAGTTTAGCATTTTTAATCAAATTATTTAGTATGTGTTTTATTTGTTTCAACTTCGAAAAAATGTTTAAAATGATAGTACTTATTTTCTAGTCAGAACGAGGGTGTTCATACGACCTTTGACTTGAATGATATTAATGAGCACGTACGCGTTCGCAATCCTCCATAATTATAATATTTTTGCTACTTTTAGTTCAATAGTTATACTGAGACATATCATGATATATATAGATAATAATGATACAAGAAGTCGTGCATTTATTTCCGCCCTAGCGAAGCATAATCTAGACCACGATCATGTATTATTCTGATATGAATCACTGCAAAAGCAACTAAATGGGCATCAGACAGGGAAACAATGCCATCTCGATACTACAACTCAATTGTTTAGGTGAAATAGTGGGGTAAATGACAAACTTGCATTTCTTAAAACTGTGACTATATAAATACGTGTAGGCTGTTCATTCACTGTACAAGCCTTCGTTTTGTACGTCAAAGAGGAATGACACCCCTTTCCAAATCAAAGAAAAGGAATGTTTGGTACGTAGTTCGGAATCATCGCAGCTGTTTTGGGGGCATGCTAGAGAAAATCGTACATGATCGGCACGAATCATATACAGTATTGTGCATGCACGTTCATGCTTACGCCAACACAATTGTTACCATGGCAACCTCTGACAATTCTGTCAAAAAGCTATGGTATATTGGCTAAATAACCACATTTAGTCACATTTCCACACTTCCCCGTCTCGAATGGTCGTTGGTTAATATCTTCTCTTTTTATATATACACTTTTTGTTGTGGCCTGTGTTTCAACAAAGACAAAATTATCTCTTCTTTTAACATGATCATGAATGGAATTTTAGCTTTGAAGTCCCAACAAACGTCACATCTTTGCTTGGGGTCTGCACACAAATGTAAACATGGCAGTCTCCATGTTAGTACGGGACGCCGCAAAAAATTATTTGTGTCGTCTTTTTGCGTGATTGGTGTGGCCTCATCGGTGGGCCATTTTTTGTGATTTGTATATCAAATTAAAGCTCTCGGTGTCGCAAACGAACTAGCATAGATGAAATGCTATCATTTTGGTTCGCTTAACTCTATGGAAATCGCACAATCTGGTAGGGGACAGGTTAAAGAGACAAGTTTACGCGAGAAACACGGACATGAACCGTGATTAGAGCTGAATTCCAAAAGGCGCTAAATCCACCTTTTCAATTTGGGAAAAAAAATCATGTTTCTTTGTCCAACTTTGTTCCATATTTCCAATTTTCCATATTTTGACTTTGATAGTGTAATTTATCCTAAAATTTTGATTTCTAGATAGGTACGTAGCTTATGGACTAATAATTATCATAGACTCTATTTTTATGGAAAGTGGATTTAGCGCATTTCGGAACTAAGCTCTCCACATGACATGACATGCGTACGTGTAAATAAAGTATCCATGTTCTATATAATAATACACTTGATTAATTCTGTCAAGTTGTTTTGAAAATATACTTCGTGATGAGGAGAAAATAATTACGTCAATTTCCTGGACGATTTCATCCTCTTCCTTAGTGAGTATTATTACGTATTCTGTTTATTTTTTTCAAACAGTGATCACTTCAAGTTTTAGCCTTTAGCTCAGAGAGGTAACTACTAATTAAGGGGTGGCAATTAGACTGTCCCATGGTTCAAAAAAAAAATTCTAGGCGCAGCTGTTAAACATGTTAAATCAAACATCTATTTGGTCTAACGTATTATTTTCTACGCACATCTTGTCTACTCGCTATGAATATAATTTGGTTTAATATAATAATTCCTTCAATACAATTCATAGTGATCACTTCTCGTTATAAAAAATCATAGTTTACTGTTCAGTCTATCATACATTGAAGTTTGAGTAAAACGCCAACAGAACGACTGACAAAGTTAGCAATTAGACAAAGTTGATGATATCCGATTTGGTAGTTAGACAAAGTGACACGTAGACAAAAAACGTTAGAAAATGTTGGTCAACTGAATGACTTAGGTTTGAAAAATTAAAACAATCATACCTTTGCCAAATGTTGTATGATTGTTTTTAGATGAAGGCATCAAATGGAAGCTTGTAAAGAGGCCTTCCTCATAACTAGTAAATGATTTTTACCGACAAGTGAAGGGTTTTGCTATATCCAGTCACAAATGGTTGTGAACTTATTGAAAACTCATTCCTTTTTGTGCGGAAAAATCGTACCCCTCCCGCTGTCGACGATATAAAAGAATGGTGTGAATTTACTGATGTTTTTTTTTTTTTTTTTTTTTTTTTTTTGGGGGGGGGGGGGGGGGGGTTGGTGGTGGAAGGGGAGGGGGGAATATTAATTTAAGTCCAATTGTATTTTTCGGCACAGCTATAGTCCCCATTCGCGCCTCGCGTCAGAACGTCGGGAACAACTGGTGAAAAGGTATCATTATAGTATCGCGTGTATAGAAGAAAATTCATCTCGTATATTACAGTTGTGTACGTAATGTGTAAAATGGCATAATGAGGCGGTAGGGGGGGGGGGGGGGAGAGGGTTGGGGCTCAATCGGATTTGTTTTCTTTTGTTTATTCTGCCGCTCCCTGGACCACACGCTAGCAGGTTAAAGCCCTCCTTGCAGAATTATTGGCTAAGCCACTAGCTGAAGCGTTATTACATACAACTGGTTGAAGCCTATAATAGTTGCCCGTGCCCGCCTTTAAGTCATACTCGAGGCCTTATCAAAAGGCCGGGTTGCCCCTGTATGGTGTTGCCATTTGGCAACGAAAACATTTCTTTTTTATATCCGAAAAGTGGGAAAATCCCCTCCAAATCAATTTAATCATCCACAAGCTCATTCATTAGGACATTCACTTCTTGTTACGCACGCCTCTAGCAGTTTGGTGGCAAATTTCACGCATTTCGCTATTACATAACATGCCTAACGTGAGGCTTTAATACACAGAGCCCTGCATATGTTGTAACTCTCGTCTAACTTTAGTTCTATACCTTGAAGCAGCATTGCATAGTAATATCGTTTGACAGTTCACGGTGATATATATACTTACGCGGAAGTTTTGTGCGATTTAGGCCCCGAAACGCAAAACAATGGAAAGAGTAAAAGGTCCCATGTAATGTAACACATAAGTAGTTCGATACAAAACCAATGTTAGCGTGCATGCTATAATGTGCAGGAAAGTTACTATGGGGATTCAATTCCCCCCCCCCCCCCCCTAAACTAAATCGTGTGATTTTTTTATCTATTAGAACAGTATGTTTCGTTTGAGGTTTGATAAATGCATGGTTTGATGTATGCAGCGTGTAATAAGGATATACCTGTATTTAGTTCAGTATAATTATGTTGTAATTGTTGTCATTCTTAGTATGAGTATCCCTAAAAGGGCCTTAAGATTATAGTTTAACAAAATTATATTTTCAAAAGAGTGACACCCTGAAAATATATTGAGCTTTCTCTTCAAAGCTAAAAAGAAATTAATTGGAAAAGCATGAAGTACCGTTAAAGGGGTCTAGTAACAGAGTCTAAATCCAAACAACTTATTTGGAACTCTAGCGGTTTTCTTATCATGGTGTATTTGTATTACCAGTAGAAACATGGAATAGGTTTGTTTGTTTCTAATTTCCTTTTCGTGTTAGTTAAAAGAATATTTACGATTGAAGTGTTCGGATTTTCAATTATCCACTGGAAAGTTATAACTATGTACTAAGTCAGTGCAATGAGTTAACGAATATCACTTTGCATTTTCGCTTATTACGCGGCCATATAACATCAATTTAACTTGAAATTTCACACATTAGTGGACTTAGTGGACATAGTGGACTTATCATAATACAAAAATACACATGTTATCAACCATTCATCAATTTGTGCACATGTCAGCAAAGTTAGTAGATCCCTTTAAGCATTGCTAAATAAATTGTCTAAAAGGCTGCATACAACTTGGGGATATATACGTGCAACCATTCATAATTAGCATCCACACCCGCATGTTTTACCTTGATTATCCTAATTACTTGTACCCACAAGATGCGACACAATAATGGTCTATCCGAGAATAACCCGTTGCCTACGGGAAACTGTGGCGGGCCCTGCATTAAAGGGACTTAGTAACATTATCCAAATCCTCAAAATTTACTTGGAACTCTAGTGGTTCTCTCATACCGTATCATATCAATATTAACAATAAAAGCACAAGACAGGTTTCGGTTTTTCAAATGTCCATTTCGTTCAAAAAATATTTACGATTGAAGTGTTCAGATATAAAATTGTCTACGGGATAATTTCATGCCGTGTACAAAGTAAGTACAATGAGTTAGTCCAATATCACTTTGCATTTTTGCTCATATCTCAGCCAAGAAACATAAAATTAACGTGAAATTATCACACATTACTTTGTGGACATATTGATATCACTCCATACACATTGTATTAATCACTCACCACTTTTTGCACTTGTCAACAAAGTTACTAGATCCCTTTAATTTAATATCTATTCGGGGGTTGCAAAACCTAGAATGGAACAGGTTTACCCATGCTTGCAGACGGGCGACTGTTGTACACTGTCGAACTAAATTATATTATGTATAATTATGTGGGGGTTGCAAAATCTAGAGTAAATGGAACAGGTTGAACAGGTTAGTTGAGTTAGATAAACTACGGTATGGCCCCAGAAATTGTGTATTAATATGCCGGCAACGGATGTCTCGTGGGCACAGAAGGGGACTTTCCCTCCGACTCCGAGTGTGGCCTCTGTACATCCCTATATGGGTGTAGCCTGGGACAGCCTCGATGGGAGTAGGGTGTTCGCAACGAGATGGGGGGGGGGGGGGGGGGGGGGGGCTTTTCCCCAAAGGCTATAGGGACAGGGATTCCCATGTGGGGAGAGCATGTGAGGATAATGAATATACTCATAAGTATATATCTTACACGAGAAACGTCAATAATGGGTGAAGAGAGGAGGGAGGGGGGGGGGGGGGGTGGAGAAGTCACACGCGGGGTTGCCCCTTGGTCCGTAGCTACGCCAGTGCAGCGGGATCTTCAACC
Source organism: Echinarachnius parma (assembly GCA_037951105.1). NCBI lineage: Eukaryota > Metazoa > Echinodermata > Echinoidea > Clypeasteroida > Echinarachniidae > Echinarachnius > Echinarachnius parma. Next base: position 74,597 of record JBAMJV010005724.1, read on the forward strand.
TTCGGGTCACGTCCCGCACTCGGCGTCAAAAGACCACGAGGACCTAAATTGATTCTATATACAACCAACAAAATGTGAAGGGAGAAAGTGGGCCAGAATCGTTATTCCCTGCATGCACGGCTGCGGTAAAAAGCGCAGCTGCTCGCCGCCGGATGTATGGATGATAATCCTTTACTTCCGTGCCTGCCGCGAATATAGTTGACCGATGGGCGTTCAATTCCTGTATTTGATTTCAATTATGGTAATTGTGTTAAGTTCAAGGTTGCAGGCCTATTAGAGGCCTTTAATTATTGTAGTATTTGTTCATGAACTGCTGAATATTATAACAGCTGATATACGTTCATAATTTTATACATTAGATTGCCAACACTTATCATAGGTAAGCAAACCTTTTATGTTGTGGAATATTGTTTAGTGTTTTGGTTGTACATTAAACATCTTGAGGGCATACATAAAAACAAATGCAAACAAGAATAACAAATAGCTATGATTATATTGTAATAATACGTGTAATATTAATACATTTTGTTTGCATTTTCGAGTGATATTCTCGCCGAATCTACTTCATCAATGTGAAACTGAATTATAATTCATATAGTTATAGTGATGGCTACGTTTTGCAATGTATATTATTATAAACCCGATCGTAGATACACACTTCATTCAATCCATCCCACTTACTGCACATTTTCCACTCCCTAGGGAGCACTAAATAATGTAGCCTACACGGTAGAATATGGTGCACAATCATCAGCGTCATCTGCGTTGTTCAAGTTAACAAGCTCTCTCCATGATATTGCCTTCCCAAGTTGTTAATATATACAAAAATATATATATATAAAATATGATATATAAAAAGCATATAAAATCAAAACGCCATAAGAACTTCATATCTTCAGTAGATCCAGGCGTCGTACCAGGTAGTCTTTTGTCAACGCTTCGCTATTTAATAGCGAGAACATTTGGGGAATTAATACAGCGCTTATAATGAGAAGCTGCATCTGCTATTTGGACTAATCATCCGGGGTTCGAACCTATGAATGCTGCGTCTCTCGGATGGTGACGACTGACGAGACAGGGCGGTCCCAGACGTTAATGATAATAATTAATTGATCGCGTCTGTAAAAAAAAAAATATATACAACCAATCAACCAACCAATGTCTCGTATGAATGGCAAAAAAAATATACGACTGGTGAAATAATTTATATACAAGGACCTAGTTCAAAAAATAGCTGCGTGACCGCTTGATGTTTGACCAAACCCCTTTAGCGCATAATTGTGTCTACAAGCAAAGTCATAACTAAGTGACCTAAATAATGTTTGTACATATCCAAGAATCACAACCTTACGGGGATCAACACGAAAACAAGGCTGCCTTCAAGGAGTGCAACGTTCTCCACGTATTCCATCAGTGAACGGTATTTGGTATTTCCTTCATTGTATTTATCCCCTAATATGAGATGGTAGATTAGGGGTTAACATTATACAGGCATGACAGGGGCGATGTATTTCCCCCCTCCAGTCCCCCGCCCCGTCCTCCCTTAGTTTACTCGATCGATGGGCGCCCTTATCTGAGCCTATCCGCGTGGTTAGTAAAAGTAGGTCGCAAATCCAGTTCGGCCTTAATTAATTTGCCCTCATATGTTGCTGTACGTTTCGCGCCACTAATCAAGTTAGCGGAGTGAGTTGTTTAGTTATTGGTGTCCTACAAAGTTACGAAGAAGGGGCGAGGCGGGGTGGGGGGCAATTCTTGCACAAAATTAGATAACCAGGCTAACGAACCCCCGTCACTAGACGCTCAAACTCGACTGGTCAAAATCGAATGATTTTTTTCCCCTTCTTCTTTCTCAGACGTCTGGGACAAAAACATGATCGAAAATCGCTGCAAAATAACTGTGCTCATTCGATTACATTTTCTAGAGAAATAGACACATTCAACGCATTATTTGGGACGAGTGGGTTTATAATGTTGTTTGTCTGAATACGAGTCTGTTGTATTTGATTTATTTATGAAGGTAATACGATTACATGACTTGTTGTATAAGTAAAATGTGAAAGGTAAAATTTGCTCAACGCATTGCATGGGCAGGGTTCAACTAGAGATAGTGGGGGGGGGGGGTCCATGAGTATGTCAACTGATGAGGCTAACAGTACCCAATGTGACTTTCGCCCCCTCTTTCCTTTTTATTTGCAACGTCACCGTTTTCATTCGAGGAAAACACATTTAAGAGGATAACGTGATGAAAACGTAACCCCCGCAAAATGTTGTGGGCCTGAAGAAAGCCTTGAATACAATTAAATGCATGTAGTAACACTGTAAATATCCTTTAAAACTTACTTGGAACTCTAGTAGTTTTCACATACCTCATATTCTTCGTATCACTAATAGAAGTATGGACCAGCTTTCGGTTTTCTATATGTCTGTTCCACTATAAAGATATGTATGACTAAAATGCGCAGATGTATTATTTATACACTGAATCTTGTGTATGAAGTGATAGCAATTCGTTAGCGAATATCACTTTGCATTTGCGCTCATCACTCGCTGATATGACATTCATTTACCATGGAATATTTACACATCATTGAGTGGACATATCATATCACAGAAATACACATTTGCATCAACCATAAGCCAGTTTTTGCGCATGTCAACAAAGTTACTAGATCCATATAACACATACAGTGCCAAGTACGTGCGTGCATGCTCGTGGTCAGGTTTTGTTTTGTCTGCCAGCAAGCTACCACTACGGTGCCAGGTGATTGCATGTACGCCAATGTAATAAAGTAGTTAGCAATGTCCATTGTATTGTGCGGTGCTGTAATATACGTAATTGGCTATGATTGTTCAGTGTACACCATAATCTATAAGTGTGGAGCATTTGCCTTTACATAGACATGATTAGATAGTGTTGTTAATATACCTTTCATATGCCTTCATATTAAGGTGACACTTTGAGATAAGGGCCTTGCCACTATGTGTATAATCAACTGGCACTTGTGGGGTTAATAATCTAAGTAGCTCATCCGCGATAATAAGCTTAAAACGTGGATTGGGTGTGATGTGTCGGTCGCTCGGTGCAATTGCCTTAGTTGAGTGATGACAATCGAATGAGGAAAAGCCTGGGGCGTGAAACTGGTGTTGCGTTTCTCACGCGAGAGATTAAAAAGCCCCAGGATTGACGGGGTGACGGTAACTGAAGCGGTGGTGGTGGAGAAAGTGGTGGGAGGGCATCCTATTGGGCAGCGTCTGCGTATACGTTCGGTCAGTGTTTCCACAGCACGTGTGATTCCGTGAAACCTATACACCCGAGACTACCGCCGACATATTGATCAAGGTATAGACCTGTTTCGCTGTGTTTTATTTTCCTTGAACGAGTGAATGTTCGCAAGGGCGTCGGCAACACAGTCATGTATTCATCCATTATTACCTTGTGAAAACGTGTGAAACACGTACTACTACATTTCACATTTTATATCAGTTTCCTTCACGATGAAGCTACAATGATCCCAATCAGTGATGGATATCGTTGAGTATTGTGGTCGGATAAATAGCAGGATACATTGTTTTTAACTCTTAAAAGAAGACTTTATTGGCAAAATGCACTACTTGATAATTCAAATCATGATTTTAGAAAACCATTCCATACAAATAGATCATTTGAAACCTTTAACTTTTCCCATATTTGATTTTTAAAAAACATAAATAATCAACGAGTAATGGAACGATCCTCAAAATCCAATACGTCACTGATGCCAAACTATACGTTTCTCGTGAAAATCACCGTAGGCCAATATACTAAGTAAAACCATACATGAAATATAAATATATTAATTCATCATTTTCTTCCTATTTGCTCGCTACAAAAATAGACAAGAACATTACAAATAATATCTGCAATATCAACAATAAAAGTACCCGAAATGTGGTGGTATACTTCATACAATCTTTAGCAAATAACGACAAAATTGGTAACTCCGCACGTGCCCTCATAGCAGACCCGGCCCGTTTATGGAGCACACGCATTACATAAACATACATAAAACGTGAGAGAAAGTAATTTACCTCGTTTACTTCGCAATTCTTAGTTAATCAATTGACCTAACAAACCAGATTTGTTTACTTTTTAAAAAAAGGATCAGTTTGTAAGGGCCAAGAAATCGAATTTTTCGAATACAACCTTGTCATGCTTGTCCGAGCTTTGGCGTATTCACGATCGATACGGTACAGCAGTTCACAAAGGGTAATTGTGCGCGAACAACAGCGTACAAAGGTCATGCCCGTCCGTAAAGCGAGCACACAATCATAGTGTGGCTTCAATGACGTCACAACATCCGATCAGATGAGTTCATTAGCATATGTAAACACAAAAACAGGTACTTTTGAAAAACAAATGCAGACTTTATTGGAGGTTATACATTTGAAATGTTTGTGGAGATCAACCTTTGAGGGTATACATAACAACATATTTTTTCTAAAATTCGTCAATAAAGTCTTCTTTTAACGTGCCAGGGATTTTAATGCTCTATGACATTTGTGTGAATTGTAACTCGCAAAAATGCGAGCTTGGCACGTTAGGAGTTAAGGGTAACGAAAGTCCTCACTGCCCTAACAACATCTTATTCGTGTTAATGTAAATCAAAATATGTATTCATTCATTACTGCGTTGGAAAAAAACGTGTGAAACTCGTACCGCATTTCACATCAATTCCCTTAACGACAAAATGACATGATCTGTATCAGTGGTGAAAAAGCTTATCCGGGAAGCTCGGCAAACCCTACAACACTCGTACAGTAATCAGAACATGTTTTTTTCTTTTTTTTCTCTATGTCTATATAATTAGGGAAAACGTGTGAAAAACGTACTGCATTTCACATTTCATATCAATTCCCTTGTGATTATTATCGTGGGCAGATAATAAACATGAATTAAGAACGAAGCTAATACTGGAAGCTCGGCAAACCTGACATTATTCTTAAAGTATGAGTATAATCAAAAGATGTATTCATCCATGCGTACTTCGGGAAAACGTGTGAAAAACCCTACTGCATTTCATATCAATTCCCGTTACAATGAAAGGAATTATGCGATGAATGTGATCAGATAATAGACATTGGATAATGAGAAAGCTAAACCTGACAAACCTGGCAACCTTTTTTGTTAATCAAAAGATGTATTCATCCATTTCTACTTTGGGAAATGACTTTGTGTGAACAAAAAACGTGCTGCATTTTACATTTCATATTAATTTCTTTTACAATGACATGACAAAGGTCAGTGTCCGTGAGGAAGTTCGCTGCTGATTAGTGGTCAGATAATAAATACGAGACAACAAAAAAGATATTGGCAGCCCTGGCAATATCTTTATGCTTATAATCAAAATATTGTATTCATCCATTTCTACTTGGGGGAAAAACACGTGAGAAACACGTATTACCGCCGAAGGCATGTAATCACATTAAACATACATCCGTATATTCCTCAGAGAAACGTCTGTTTAGTATAATAAGTCACGCCGAACATTTCACATTTCGTATCAAGTTTCACTACGAAGAAAGGGTAGTGTCCTCGGTCGGTGGTAAGTTTCAAATAATGCAGCGTTTCACGTTTCCAGCAGAGTTCGTGGTCAGGAAGCGACCATGAGATAGACTTGATGGGACTGAGTGAGGAACTCCTCTTAATTTTTACTATCGATGAATTGGACTTCCTGAAATGTTCTGTTCCAGCTAAATAACAGCAGCCTTGGGAAAGTTTACGCAAGTTATTTTATTAGTATTGTTGAACTAGTCTGCATGAGAAAGAATATGGCAACATATTAGTTATGAAATGATCTTTTAGATTATCAGAGAAAAAACAAACGAAAATTGTACAGCTTTCCTTTTATAGGGATTTCCCAAAAACTGTTGGATAGCTTTAATACTCAAATATGATTTTGCTTAATCCATAAATAATTTGCCAATATAATACGTGTGAAGCACACGACACCCGAAGGTACAAAATCACATTATTTTAAGCAGATGTTTTTTTCCAGGGCTACCTGTCACCACAAATATATACCCTTTTCTATATTAGAGATAAGACTTACGCCGCTCTGATCATTATTTCTTTTCGAGTTCGTGAAAGATAATGATCTAAGATTACACTATTTCTACAGAGGAAATTGAAAAGCTATTCTCAAAACATGACATCTTTTCACAAATAGTTAAGGGTTCGTGTTCAGATTAAGGTTAATGAACTCGACATGCATTACCGGTGTACAGCAATGAACAAAATAGACACGATACTGCCACTATGACTATACATCTATGTGACATGTTCTATTTTAAAGGGCATTTCGGAAATTTGAAACCCTCTCAAATCGCCTTAAATTTGCATAGTAGATAACAAAAAATGATGCCAAAATACTGTGCTTGCAATGACGAATGAAAAGTGGTGATTAGTCTTCTTTTTTTTTTTTTATGGATGAAAATGGTGTTCACCTTGGCCATGTTGCAGAAAGAGATACAATGATTGTAAGTAATTCCAATTAATTGTAAGTCAGACACTTTGCGCCTTTCAACCAATCAAATTCGCGCATTTCGAACACATAATCTGACTTACAATAAATTGATTGTAACTTACAATCGATTGTGTCTATTGCTGCAACGGGGCCCTATATAATTTAGTAACACACGATCTAACCAATGGGAGTATCTGATATTTATTTTACGAATGACAAAGGTATCAACTGTGATGCATTGAACACGTGATTGACTGTAAGTTTGTAATAGACACATGACGAAATAAAGGTGATTCGGATTCGTAAATCAGATTCGCGGTGCCATCTTGCGAGCGCCTTGCGTATGGCGCGAAATGCATACTCGGATCAGTGTTATGCAGTGCGCATGCATAAACTAGCCTAGTTCTGTGAACGGTGACGCGCAGTGTAGCTGCTGCCTGCATCCCCACACTTGCTAATCTTTGATTATTAATTTGGTCACGTCACGTTCGTTAGCCGAGCAGGGATCTCCCCATATATAATGATGACCCTCAAGGCAGCTAAATATAGGCAAGAAGAGCCTTTTCTACTGAAAACGTTATGCAACTAGGTCAAACTCCCTTCTTTCTTCTTACAAAAGCGTGTTTTGATTAATTTAAATTTGTGCGCTATTAAAAGGGTAGTTAAGTTTTGGTATATTTTGTGGTGATATAATGAAAAACTGATTGTAAAATTTGAAAGAGCATACAATTGTAATGAAAGAATACACTTTATTTCATCAAAATCGGTTCAGAAACGGCTGAAATAAATATATCCGATCTGAATAAATCTGGGGCCCAGATTTATTCGATGATTTTTTTTTTTATTAAAAAATTAAAAAATTAATGGCTCTTCTTGAATGATAACAGGCCTTTTACTTAGTCGTTTGTAGTTTGCTGTACCTTTCGAGCATGGTGGAGTTATAACTATTATATTTTTAATGTTATTGTACAGGTTTTGGTTACTAAAGCTCAGCCTTACCAACACTGTTCTACCCCTTTAAAATAAATATTCCGATATATTTAATGTAGGTTACTACCACCTCGTCACGTCCAATGGCGCTTTTAAAAGTGGGCACTTCAAGAAGGCGCTCACGAAGCGCGCTCTGTAGATTACGAAAGAGAGTCGTGTGAGAGTTATGTAACACGCATGCGCAATTTCCCATGTGACGTGCTTGAACACATGGCGCCGCTGTCCATAGATTATGTGACCATTCATGAATTTGGCGACGAAGTGACTTATATTACTATTAGTAACTACAACAAACAATGAAGATGAATTTGAACAACTTGATTTATGAAATGATATTGTCTGTATCCGCCCTATGCAACGCGGCAGAATGCATAAAATACGAAAACGAACCAACGTAATTAAAAAGTCACCTAGAATTAGAAAGACGCGCACACTACTTCCGGTTTTAATTCTTGAGTTGCAACTCTCGAGAGTACGCATCGTTTGGACACACATTTTGCAATTCTCGAGAGTTGCAATTCTTAAGAATTGCAACTCTCGAGAATTGGCTTTTACCGTGTGGACACGACTACTGACTCAGCGGTGTTATGCTGTGCGGGCAAACTAGCCTAGTTCAAAATGGCGACCCGCGGACGGGTGTAGCCACGCATTATCACACAGTCACTCATGACAATCTTCAATTTCACCGAGATTTTGAATCCTTGTTCCAGGGCGTTCACGCACTCCATCACGGGTGTGTGCGCGAAGTCCCCGAGGTCGTTCTGCCGTAATACAATCGATCAATGCGTCCCTCCCGTGCTACGCAGCGGAGATCGATAAATCTTGCCCCGGGAGATCACAGGGGGGGGGGGGGGGGGGCTGGAGTGGGGACAGCGTGTATCCGCCGTGTTGCCGCGCTATTGCCTACTGGCTGTTTCGATCACGATGTACCATTAGATTTACGTTCATGAAGTAACTCGCCACTGCCCAGTGGCAAGGCCGGGGCGAAAATGGAGGAGGGTGTGGGTTCAAATAGGGGACACGTTACCATGGTTACCCAAACGATTGTGTTAATTTAGGAAAAATTGGGTGGGACAGTGGGAAAGAAGGGGGGGGGGGGGTATTTATATTTCCCTCTGGTTGAAATTAACCTCCTTTCCTCCCCCCCCCCCCCCCCCCCCCCCCCCCCCCCACTCTCAGCTTACCAACAGTCTCTGTCATACGCCCAACCCGGCGTGTCCCCCTTCGTTGTTGTTTTTGCATGGAAACACTTGCTTCAGTTTTCGTTATGACAGTCATACAGTCATGCCTCTTGTATTCGAACTCTTCATCGTTTTTTTTTCGGATGCTTTTGCTTAACATCACTTTACATGCAGGACATGAGGCACATCGACTCTATCATTCATACCAATTTACTATCAACCTCATTTTCTGGTTTGTGTGTATAAACGTAATCCTTCATTAAAACGTATATTGTTCTTGATAACATCAGAGGATGATAACTATAGTATGACAACACGTCCGAGCTCAATTCGTTGATATGTATACTGCATGTCTGCGTCATAATGCGCCTCATTTATGCTAATCATTACCATTATTTTGTTGATGCAAATTCATGAAGCTTCTCGAGTTCTCGTCTTGGCGTAACTCCAACCTTTTTTTCCGACATTACATTTTTTGTGAGTGAAAACTATTGCCCGAATTCTCATCAGTGGCTCAACTTTAGTCTGGACTAAAAAGACAACGACAACCGGTAACCAGTTACCCCCATTTTGCACCTGCAAACCCATTGTTTGTTGCCATTCGCCACCATATATATTCGAAATGTGTCCTTTCATTATCCAGTCCATCCCTATAGCTCTGCTTAGGAATTATGACAAAGGCCTGCTTGACAGTTCAGTAATAGTATAACCGGTCACCAGTAATACAATGTCCTGGATGATCCAGGACGCAAGTTTGCTGATAACCGACTATATACTATGGTTTGAATTTCAAGCGGCCCATTGTCCTGATGCCTATATAGGCAGAACTTGGCATTTTTGTTCATTACTCGGTCATAAGACTTGAATTTACCATTAAATTTTCCCACATCACTCAGTGGATATATTATACGATTATATGATTTGATTAACCCTTCAACAGTTCGTACACATGACTGTCAGCAAAAATACTAGATCCCTTTAAATTTTTACTTCGGATTCGTTTTAAACTGACGCGTGGTGTCATCTTCGGAACGTCTTGTGCACGGTGTTTATACACTGGCTGATGGCTACGCCACAGGCAATGTTTGCCAACGTGTATCGCTTATCATTTTGTCAGATATATCGTGTAAACACCCTTGTCATTAACTACAAACCATTAAGCAAATGACGATGATAAGCACCGATCATGTGATACTTAAGCTGTTAATAGCGTGGTTTTATGTCGTAATTATTTTCATATTTTCATATTCTGTAGACACTTTTGTCTAAAAAGCGTCAACTCATTCGGAAACTTTATATAGCTATATCCCGTTAAAGAGTAATAACCCACGAAGGTCATCAATCTTTTTTTCTTCTTCTAATTAGTCAATTTTGTGTCAGCATTTTAAAGTCTTACTCGGCATTTTATGATACAACAACGAATTTCCGTTTTATGATTAAAGTGATCTAGTAACTTTGCTGCCATGTGCAAAAAGTGATGAGTGGTTGATACAATGTATATTGTTGTTATCTGATATTTCCACTGGGTGTTGTGTGAACATTTCAAGTTAAATGGACCTTATATGGCCGAGTAATGAGCAAAAATGCAAAGTGATATTCACTAACTCATTGCACTTATTTTGTACATATTACATATTATACAGATGTTAACTGTGAATAGTAGGCTCTGTCGTGTAATATAACACATACTATTTCAATCACGTGACTGTGTTGAGCCAATCAATGACTTACATTTTACTAAGTCATATAATATTACATAATGCTTTCATTATCCTCACCATACTTCTACCTCATACACCACCCTCATTATAAACATTGCCCCCACCTTTTATCCGCGTTGCCCCCTCCTTTATACCTCATCTTTACAAAATAGTCGTATTTCCCCCCTCCCCCTCTTTATCCCCTCTTCACTCCCTCTTTGCCTTTCTTTGCCCCTCTTAACACCCTCTTTGCCCCTTCTTTGCTCCCTGTTTGCCCCTCTTCGTCCCCACCTCTTTCCTGATAACCCCTCCTTACCCTCTTTTTGCCCCCCTCCTGCTTTTACTTTGCCCCCACATGAGCTCCCTTGTTGTTCCCCGCTTGCTCCCTCTGACTTTGCCCTGGCGACTCGTCTTCATCCAAGCAATGGCTGTACTATCTCTGAGCATGATTCTATATATATAGTATGTTCGTTCATATGGTACAAACAGTAATAGTTGGAGCGGGCGAATCAATTCTAACCTCATAAAGAGGCAAGTTAATTTCCGTACGCGAGCGAAAGTTGGGACATACATTATTTTGTTGTTGTGAAAAATGTACATCGTGTTCAAACATTAACGTGTAATATGTTTGTAATGTGTGTGTGCAGTATGTATTTGTGAACTTGGTCTGAACAAAATGGACGCTGGCTGAAAAGACGTTTGATTACCTTTAATATTTAGTAGCCTTAATAAACAAAATGAATACAAACATACTCTACACAATTGTGGCAGGTTATAATTATAAGCAAAAAACAAAACAGTGACAATGTGATACGTCATTATGATACACACTTGGTCAAACTGTTACTTGGAAAACAAAATCAGAAGTGGACTTTGATAATGAATTGTCCAGTGCTGTCCAGTATTCATCTATGATTAGACTATTGGATGTGGGTCAGATGAATGACCCATGATAACGATAATAGCGAAACTTGATTGCCAATGTCTCGGAAACAATCGAACAATATGAAGGAGCCTGCTCGACTGTGATCGTTCCTTTTCACCGGATGACAATACTTCAATCATGTGGTCAATTCTAACATATATGATAATTAAAATCTGTAGTGGGATTACTCTTCAACTCAATGCAGTATTATTGATTTGTTCGAAGTTTCATACATTTTTTTGACTTTTTCTTTCAACAATATTAAGTTATGATGTGAAATACAATTATTTTGTAAACAATTAGTGGTGGTTTTCAAATGTCAAACAGCTTTATACTAGGTGTATGCGCTGGATGAGTTTTGTTAATGATGATCACTCCGGGCATTGACTGATAATGAGACGGTATCTGACTATCAGCGTGTTCACACACAAACATTTTTCATCCCGAAACGTCGTATAAAGAATCATGATAAACGAAACGTCGTATAAAGAATCATGATTAACGAAACTAACGAGCGTTCACACACACACAAACAAGATCCCAAAACAGCTGCAACGAAACATCGTATAGGTGCGCTGTTTGCTACTGCGCAGTGTGGTGTCTTTTTTCTGTCTGCTGTCAATCTGTGAGCGAGCGCAAATCTGAGTGAAGTAACACGCGGTCATGCTAAGCCCCGCCCAGTTATACCGTTGTCGTATAACCTGGGAGTCGCCGAGCGTTCACACACAAAACGAGCGTGATTCTTTAGTCAGCTCTAGTTCGAAACGAGGCTCAAACCCCCGTTTTGCTAATCATGATTCTTTATACGACGTATCGTTAGTGAGCGTTCATACACACAATTTCCATCGTATAGCTAGTCGAGAGCTGACTAGCTAGTCAGCTCTCGACTAGCTATACGATGAATGTTGTGTGTGTGAACACGGGGTATGTCACGTCGGATCGAGACGTCAGCTTGCGATCTCATATCCGGTATAGATGGATAATTCGCCGTTTGCAGTTATTACATAATGTTTCCGTTGCATTTTTTTGGGGAAAAACATTAATGCAAATCATATATAGTAACAAATAATGTACCCAACAAAACGAAATATATCACAAAGTAACATAGTTGATACAAAAACTCAAAATATGTACAATAAGAAACGAGGCAATTTTTAGAAAACCAATGCCGTCATCAAAGAATAGTTTAAGAATTACGTTAATATCTATTTATGTGTTTGTTCTTTGTTTACAAATTATTTCCTTGCTCTATTTACAATTTCTTCTATAAATACATTCAGTTGTTCATTGCATTTATTATGATGCATTTTCTCATGTTAGCTCATTATGATAGAGCAAATGTAAAACCCGGCGCAGACAGAGCCGACTCGACCCGATCCGACTGTTTTTTTAGTCAAGCTAGAGTCGGGCCCGATCAGTCGGAGCCGATTCAACATGTTGAATTGGAACCGACTCGACTTCCGACTGGCATCCGACTAGGATAATCTGAATCGTGAGGCAACATACTACATTGACCCGATCCGACTGAAACCAATCGGATCGGGTCGAGTCGGCTCTGCGTGCGTTGGGCTTAACTCAACTACCAACATGACCAGACAGACTAGCTTCCCGAGATCCGGCCTCGATCGCCAAACGCCGGTATCAAATCCGGATTTAGGAAGATGGATCGAAAACCAATACACAATTATATAATTTCCGATGTAAATTGTCATTATTCTTATATTAATGTGTATTTGTTCTATTTCATTATGTCTTATTTCCAATGCAGCATGCCAAAGCCGATGTAGTTCCAACCACGATGCGGACTCTGCAAGCCCTGCCCAGCCCCGGACCGCCGGATAATGACAGTAATGACACAAACTCCGACTCGGCGGGCGGATCCCACGATGATCTGCTATCCGGCCTCAACCAGTTCATGTGCGAAGTCGAGCGCACCAACGAGACCATTGCCATGAAGGAGCTTGGAGGTAAATAAATAGATATATTCAGGAGAAAGGTGACTAAAAACTGACTGAAACTTGTGAGGTGTCTCTCTGTAAAATGCGGATTTACTACGTTTGAATTAAGGGACGGTTGATAATCACTTCGTCTATTACACACTGTTAAAACGCTGTGTAAAAAAATTCAACAACTTGTTGGAAATGTTCAACAACCGCTGTTTAACATAATTATAAACCATCCAACTCTTGTTGAAAACATTCAACAACCCCAGTTGTTTAAAGTTTACACAACTGTTGTTTGAATTTTTTCTACAACCATTATAAAGAATAAATTTTAAAAAACCCTGTTGTTGAAATAGCAAATACAAAAATGATTGTACTATAAAACGGTAAACTCAGAATCGAACCGGGGATCTTTGGGTTATAAGACTAACACCTTACCGTCTGCGCTAACTCATTTCGCTTGTTTTGCAGTGGGACAAAAGGCCTAGGGGCTTTATCGCGACGATTTCGCGGTCGAAACTCTCACGTGATTTAACACGTTTCAACAACGCTTGAACAATGGCCGCTTTACACAACCCTTCTTTCTACAACTAATCATGCAACACCTAAATGTGTATACAAAGATTCAACAACCATTTTTACACAACGTTTTTTTACACAGCGTTTTAACAGTGGCATGATGCCAAAAACTTCAATGTCCCAAACTCCAATTCCGAACCATATACCTTACCCTCTTTAACCTAACCCCAAAACCCCCCAAATCATAGTCATAATCGCTGTTCTCAAATACGAAGCCTCTGTAATCTGATTTCGCTAGTAGACTGTTACCACGTTCAATGGCCATAATTATTTATAAATAAATAATAAATTATATAGTTTCTTATTATTATGCTCCATAGCACTTTACACTATTATTACCCCGGTCATAGGATACAGTGCCAACCAGCACACATTGCCGGGTCGTGATGACGGTATGACACATGAATTGTGTAACAGGTTTATACCCATACAACATTTGAAGCATATAGTTTCATTATCTACTGGAATATTATAATATACAACTGTCATACACTGAACCAGAGTTATGCTTTTACATGTAGTGCATCTAGTCTAGTGGGTAGAAGGGGTGTCCGTGCACCCCCCTGGAGCAAAATTTTAATCTGTGTTACTTTATGTTTTAAAAATGAGTAGAAAATGATTAGCTATGTTAACAGCGCTAAAAAAGTGTCCCATGTTTGATTTGTATGCAAATTTATGCAAATTAGGGTGGCCATTATGGAAAAATATAATATTGGATATTTTGTCCATTAATCCAGATAAATTTGCAAATGATATCTCTATACCTATGCTAAGAGAGTCAAGGATACTGATAAAACCATTTTTGAAGTGACCAGTTGGGTACATGACGCTATAATATGCAAATTAGGCTGAACATTTGAATAAAAGCTACATTTTCATTGCATATCGTAATGATTATATGATATTTTTACCCCTAGAAATGCAACTTGAATTAATGTTTATATATCATAATATATATCAAATATGATGAAAAATTAAATTTGCTATAAAGCCTATACATACCGTTTTATGCAAATTTATGCAAATTATTGCCGCCAATACATGTTTTACAGGGATATTTGATTTTCACGATAACTCATCCAATATTGCAGGTAAATTGGTGTTAAATGCGTCCACACGTAGTTTTGATGGCCATAAATTTTGGTTAAGTTAGTCTTGAGGTGATCGGAAAATAATATGCAAATTAGGGCCAAATTTAGCATAAAATCAATATTTTGCATACAATTACCATTATATGACAACCTTTCCACTTAAATCGAGTTCGTATTAATGTATCCACATTATGAACTCATATTTGAAGATAATCAATTATGCTCACAATAGTATAACTTGTCCTTTTTATTAATGTATGCAAATTTATGCAAATTAGGGTGGCCATTATGGAAAGATATAATATTGGATATTTTGTCCATTAATCCAGATAAATTTGCAAATGATATCTCTATACCTATGCTAAGAGAGTCAAGGATACTGATAAAACCATTTTTGAAGTGACCAGTTGGGTACATGACGCTATAATATGCAAATTAGGCTGAACATTTGAATAAAAGCTACATTTTCATTGCATATCGTAATGATTATATGATATTTTTACCCCTAGAAATGCAACTTGAATTAATGTTTATATATCATAATATATATCAAATATGATGAAAAATTAAATTTGCTATACATACCGTTTTATGCAAATTTATGCAAATTATTGCCGCCAATACATGATTTACAGGGATATTTGATTTTCACGATAACTCATCCAATATTGCAGGTAAATTGGTGTTAAATGTGTCCACACGTAGTTTTGATGGCCATAAATTTTGGTTAAGTTAGTCTTGAGGTGATCGGAAAATAATATGCAAATTAGGGCCAAATTTAGCATAAAATCAATATTTTGCATACAATTACCATTATATGACAACCTTTCCACTTAAATCGAGTTCGTATTAATGTATCCACATTATGAACTCATATTTGAAGATAATCAATTATGCTCACAATAGTATAACTTGTCCTTTTTATTAATGTATGCAAATTTATGCACAATTTTGTTGCAATTTCTTATAAAGTATAATGCGAGTAACTGCACGTGTAAATATTCTATGCACATATATTTGCAGTGTCAACAATCATGAATTGAGGGTCAGAAATCCTGGTTAATTTAATCATGAAATGACCTGAGGATTCCCTGAGTTTGTGACGTCATATGCAAATTAGGGCCAACATTAGCATACAATCAATAGTTTGCATATAATGACTTATATTTGACTATCATTGCATCTAAATTGTCTAAACAGGTTTCCAGTGTCAACAATCATGACTGACCAAGTCAAGAAGCTGGAGTGACCTTTGGGCTCTTTGCAATATGACATCATAATATGCAAATTAGGCAACACATAACATACAAAATGGGCCAATTTGAGATATTGCAACCATAAGGTAACCATACGATGTGGAGGGCCAACGATCATGCTTAACGTACTACTAGTCTTGAAGTGACTAGTCAACTCATTGAAGTATTTACATTATATGTAAATTAGCACCACCATTATCATACAAAAGTATCTTCTCTTCTTCTTCTGTCCTATGAGGCCAAGTAAATTTGGCTGCTAACCAATTATATGGGGGTCCAAGTTGTTTAGGATTGGGTTTAGATTACGGGATGGGCAAAGGATGGGGCACTCGTAAATGATTTGAGTGGCAGCTTGCTCGGGTGAGCCACATGTGCAGGCTCGAAAACGTCTAAGGGCTCAGTGATGCATACTGGCATTGAACATACAAACTCCTGTATAAAGCCTGTTGACTGTTGAGGGTATCCCAATCTATTTTACACACATTGACAGCTTTGTGTCGTGGGTGACTGTATAGTGAGGGGTCGGGGTCTGCTTCTAGTCGTCCTTACATGCGTCTAGGGTGTTAATGGCCCCTCTTGCAGATTTGCTGAATGTCCACATAAAGGTTTGCAGGAGTATACAGACGTTGATGACCCGGTTGTGCTCTGGGTTAGGTCATGTTGGGGTGCTTGGGTTTTTGAGGGCCTTAGACTGTCTTAGACAGTTCAGGGAGTTGTGCTTGACGTCTAGGAAAAGAACTTCCTATGGCTCAGTAAATGCATCCATGCTCTTAAATATATACGTCAGTGACATGCAAAAGACTGCACCACAACAGTATTGCGCAGACAACCTTGCCCTCCTCTCAGACAGATGCTGGTCGAACGTAGAGGATGCCCTGACAATGGATATGGTCCTGATAGCAACTTCCCCTGAAAACCTGAATGCTGCACAACAGGCTGCAACCGCCCTCCATCTGAGCAGCAAGGAAGCGAACCGCCACTCAAATCATTTACGAGTGCCACGTCCTTCGCCCATCCCGTAATCTAAACCCAAACCTAAACAACTTGGACCCATAAATAATTCAATAGCAGCCAAATTTGCTTGATGTTGCGTGAAAACTTTGCTGCCTCATAGGAAAGAAGAAGAAGAAGTAGAGAAGAAAGTTTATATGCTAGTGGTGACCCTAATTTGCATATAAATACTTCAAAGAGTTGACTAGTCACTTCAAGACTAGTTTGTTAAGCATGGTCGCTGGCCCTCAAAACAGATATATAGTTACCTTCTATATTTGGTTGCAATATCTCAAATTGGCCCAAAAGTGATTTTATATTAATTGTTGCGGAATTTGCATTTTATGACGTCATAAATACAAAATCCCTATATATATATAGATATAACTACTGCTTTTTGACTTGGTTAGTCATGATTGTTGACCCTGTAAACCTGTTTAGACAATTTAAATGCATAGTTACCCAACTTACCTGCATTGATAGTCAAATATAAGTCATTATTATGCAAAAACAGTGATTTTATGCTAATGATGACCCTAATTTGCATATGACGCTTCAAACTCAGAGAATCCTCTGATCACTTCAAGATTAAGTTGATGTATTGACCTCAAGTCGTAATTGTTGACACTGCAACAGTTTAAATGCGCAGTTACCCGCATTTATAGTTCAATTTATACTTTCTAATAAACGCGGGAAATTGCAACAAAAATGTGCATAAATTCGCATAAATCAATAAGAAGGACAAGTCAAAATGTTGTAAGCATTATTGACAGTCTTCAAATACGTGTTCACGATGTGGATACATTAATACGATTTTAATTTTGGTGGAAAGTTAGTCATATAATGGTGACTATATGGACAATTTGGATTTTATGCTAATTTTGACAATAATTTGCATGTTATGACGTCATAAACTCACATAATCCTCTGATAACCTCAAGACTAAGTTAACCATGTTTTTTTACCCTCAAAACTAGGTATGGACTCATTTAACACCAATGATATTGGTTGAGTTATCGTGAAAATCAATTCTCCCTGTAAAACGTAATGGTGACAATAACTTGCACAAATTTGCAGAAAAACGGTATGTATAGCAAATTAAATTTTGCCATCATATTTACATATCTCCAACGCAGTTTTTATGATAAAAAAACATTGATTCAAAGTTTCACTCTAGAGGTAAAAATATTAAATAATCATTATGATATGCAATGAAAATTTAGCTTTTATTCAAATGTATAGCCTAATTTGCATTTTATGACGTCATGTAGCCAACTGGTCACTTCAAAAATGGTTTTGATCAGAATCCTTGACTCTTTTAACATAATAATGGAGATATCATTTTCTAATTTATCTGGATTGATGGATGAAATATCAAAGATTATATTTTTCCATAATAGCCACCCTAATTTGCATAAATTTGCATAAAAATCATACATGGGACACTTTTTAGCGCTGTTAACATAGCTAATCGTTTTCTACGCATTTTTTTACTTAAAGTAACATAGATTAAAATTTTGCTCATGGGGGTTGCACGGACACTTCTACCCACTAGACTAATCGTTATCTCGTTCTAATGTTGGAAAGTACGTGTTGTGCCACAACCGTATGGGAGAGCGTCCGTCTCATGCCTGTGAGGTCGTGGGTTCGAATCCCGGCTGGGTCGTACCAACGACCATAATACCTATGGTACCTACTGCCTTCTAGCCAGGCGCTCGGTATAATTATATTAAATATATTATATAAAAATGGGCCCGCTGGGAGAGCATTGTTCGTCACTGGGTACATAAAACATTACTTGTATTATTAGTAATTGTTATAAGTATTATCATTATTATTTTAACAGTACCATTTTGCGGCGCCTCGCGCGACCCGTTCCTGTGCTGGCCACCGACGGAAGCTGGCAGCAACATCAGCCTAGACTGCCCGCCTGATACACTGCGTGAGTATAATAGTGCAAATCCAAATTGATAGACGTCTACTCGCCTTACAAACATGTTACTGTCGATTTTTTTAGCAACATCATATTGAACATATAGTGTTGCTCTTGTAAAATCAATTTGGTAATTATTACTTCGCTATCTCTTATTCTGAGTTAAAGAGAGGAAAGCTTAATTAACGTAAGTTTAAAACAATTTGTTCACCCCTAGATAAATCACTTCTCTATTTTAAAGGGAGAGTTGAGTTTTGGTAGAGAGGGCGCTATACTACTTATTTTTTGTGAGGTAATGAAAAACTGAGTGTAAAATTTGAAAGAGCATAATATTTAAATAATAAAATCATCTTTGTTTGATCAAAATCGGTTCAGAGACGGCTGAAATATCCATGAATATAACAATTTGTAATAAAGCTGGGGCCCCAGGTTTATTAGAGAATTTTGAACCAGCCGTTAAAAATTCAAAAAAATGCTTCCTCTTTTCAAAAAGTTACAAATTAGGTATTTAAATAGTTGTTGGTTATTTCTCTATCTAATCACTATTTCAACAAAACATCACATGCACAATATTTTATTAAAAATGGTTGAAACCGATGAGTGTTTAGAGAGCGCCCTCTTACGTTTCAACGGCTCTTTTTTAATGATAACATGATCTATACTACGTCATTTGTAATTTTGTGTTCCTTTCTAGTTATAACTATTAGTTTGTAATGTAATGATGCAGGTTTTGGTTACTAAAATTCAGTTTCACCAAAACTGTACTCTCCTTACCAGAACTCAACTATCCCTTTAACCCATTCATTGCACGCAATACGTGAAAATTATAAGTTTGAAATCAATGGAATGAAATGCATATTAGAAACATTCAGTGAACATTTAGCATTTTTCAAAGCGAAGTTAGTCAAGAAATTAGAAAGTTACGACCGTTTGAATTTCATGGAATGCAATTTTTGGCAACGATTTGGTGCAGACTGCATGTGACGAGCAAGTTTTGTACAAGCATTGTACTGATACATGTTTTATTTCTGCATACTTAAATATCTGCAATGTTACTTAGGATTATGTTTTATTCCGATGTTATAGGTTGTCTACCATAATTGTAAGTCTAATTCTAAAGAGAATTTAGGTTGATTTGATTAAATTTTGATTTGATTGCCATTTTTATTTTATTGGTTTATTGACCACATTCAAAGTTTAAAATACAATGAAAGTTCAAGTTTGACTCTTTGTGAAACACCCCAGGTGTTTCACAAAGATGCTAAGTTGAACTTAACTCTAAGTTGGACTTAACAATTATGGAAAGCCGTTAGTTTCTTTGAAAATTGATTGTAAAATTTCCTTTAAAAGGCATAAAATGTTGATTGAAAACATAACTTTTTTTCTATTATCAAGGAGATGTCATGTTGTTCATGTAAAATTTATGAAAATTATAAAATACTTTTTTTTTTGGCATTTGAATACAATGCTACAAATGGCTTACCATAATGTTTAAGTCCAACTTAAAATCTTTGTGAGACACCCCCTGATCCGGTAATGAATTGGTTAAAGGGGTAGTACAGTTTTGGTAAGGCTGAACTTTAGTAACCAAACCTGGACAGTAACATTATAAACTAATAGTTATTACTCCACCATGCTCGAAAGGTATACAAAATTACAAACGACTAAGTAAAAACCTGTTAACATTAAAAAAGAGCCATTAAAACACAAGAGGGCGCTTTCAAAAAAGGCATTGGTTTCAACCATTTTTCATACAAAATAATGCATGTGATGTTCTATTAAAATAATGATTAAGTAGATAGATCATCAACAACTATTTAAAAAACGCTTTTGAAAATTTTCGAAGAAGTGTAAGCATTTTTTGAATTTTTTGAAAAAATCATCTAATTATTTGGGCCCCAAATAATTATGAGTTCAAATATATTTATTGATATTTCAGCCGTTTCTGGACCGATTTTGACCAAATAAAGTTTATTCTGCCATTAAAATTGCATGTTCTCTCAAATTCGACACTCAGTTTTTCGTTATCTCACAAACAAATTGTGATGTGCAGCGCCCTCTCTACCAAAACTAAACTACCCCTTTAATGCATTTTATATATAGAGCTTAGTTCGAAAAGGCGCTAAATCCACTTTCCATAAATATTGAGTATCTAGAAATCCACACTTAGATAAATTTCCCAATCAAAATAAAAAAATAAAAATATGGAACATTCCATTTTTATATTCCCATAGGCATAATTGTATACAAAGTTGGACAATAATCCCCTCTTTTCTCCAAAGTTGGAAAATGGGATTTAGCGCCTTTTTGGAATTAAACTCTTCATAATTATGTGTATGTGTGTACTTGCAGCGGGTCAAGCCACGCGGATCTGCCTTGCGACGGGGGAGTGGGCTTCATACACGCGATACGACGCTTGCTGGGATCCGGAGTTGCCGGTAGGTAATACGTGATTCGAATTGAATGTACATGTTTTCATTTCAGATACCTGTAACCTTTGGCATAGTTTTAATTATTTCATTTAATCGAAATGTACCCGTCTATCGAATGGAAAGAATGGCATTTGTATTATTAGTATTGTTTAAAATACCGAAATGTATACATGAAGTAACAGAAGTATAAAGGGATTAAAAGTGAGCAAAGAAAAATGGGATTCCAACGGGATTCGAACCCGAGACCTCCGGATTGCTAAAGAAGTATAAAGGTTGTAAATCAAAGCATCCAAACTGTAAAAAGGCTAAACTGGGTACAAGTTCACATTTCTTTTTGTAAGTTCAATTCTATTTGATTAACTATTTAGAGAATTCGTTTAGTTTTATATGTTCTATATGTTGTATATGTTGAGCTACTGAATGCGAGCGATATTAATCATTCTATATGATTTTGTACAATGTTTTGGTATAATAGGACCCTCCCGAGATCCCCACACTAGAGCTGGGTCTCCGTTACGTCTACCTGGTCGGCATCACGCTCTCCATCGTCCTCCTTCTCATCACCCTATTCATCTTCTGGTACTTCAAGTAAGTTCTTTATCTGTTTATTCAATTGTGTGTGTGTGTTTGTTAGTTTGTTTATTTGTTTGTTTTGGTGAGATCACCGCACTAGAGCTTGGTCCTCGCTACGTTTGTTTATGGTCGGGATCATATGTTTCTAATCACCATATTAATCTTCTGGTACTTCAAGTATGCGGTTAGAGTGTCCGCCTCATGCACGGGAGGTCCCGGGTTTCAACCCAGACCGAGCATGGTGGCTTAGCGGTTAGAGTGTCCGCCTCATGCACGGGAGGTCCCTGGTTCAAACCCAGACCGAGCATGGTGGCTTAGCGGTTAGAGTGTCCGCCTCATGCACGGGAGGTCCCGGGTTTGAACCCAGCCTGTGTCGTAACAAATATTTAAAAATTGTACATTTTGCCTTCTAGCCAGGCGCTCGGCAATTATAAAATGGAGAAGGGAAAGTTAATCCCACGAGTTACCAGAGGACTGGCCACCTTATGCAGCTTTCGCTACATTTAGTAGACGTGTGGCATAGGGTTGATGAATCGGACATAGGCGCCGCAGTATGTGCCAAAATTGGATCGGGAGTATGTCGACAGTTTGTGTGTTTTTTTGGTTTTTGTTTGTCTTTATGTGTGTTTTTTTTTTAGCTGGGAATCCGATGTGAATATTTGGTTGGGATCATATTACAGCCTTGGAAATAATTATTAGACCAAGCACTTTTTGCTCAATTTTTATGATTGTTTACACTATTTTGTCACTTTAATTACATTTTACAGAAACAAAAGTTCATAAAATATATAAGGGGGTATACTCAATGGGATTAGGAATGCCTACAACAGATTTTATGTCTTGAACTTGAAGAAAACATGAATTTCATGTATAATTGCGTGGATTTTTACCATAAAAAGGTATGGGTTTTATACACACGTTTTCAATGCATAATGGAACTTTTTATGATTTTTTCCTGTAAGTAGTGCTTATATCATAGAAATGTCTTTTCATTCTGTGTAGGGCTTGTTTATGAGTAAAATAATTACTGATTAGAGTTGCCAAGTGACAGTCAATTTTTCTTATCAAAGAAGTAAGACAAGGTGAAGATGACCTCTATCCTGGTGTACTGCTAAAGCACAGGCAGTCAGCATCCTAATATTATTTGCTTCTCCAACAGAGTTCAATGCCACTTGGCACCTCTCACCAAGAATCAAAGTGCTAATACAAGTCACACTAGGAACTGGAGAGACTTGCCTATAATATAATCACAACGTACAGGGGGAAAAATCAACAAATTTTGCAGATTTTATTAAAAATGTATATAAAACCCATGCCTTTTATGTACATGTAATGAATGGACAAAATCCATACAATTTGTATAAAATTCATGTTTTTAATCAAATTGAAGGCAGAAAATATGTGGTAGGTACCACAAACACCATTGACTATACCCCTTTTGGTATGTCATTAACTAATTTTTCTTTGAAATATTATAAAATGGACAAAATAGCGTAAAACGTCAACAAAATTGATAAAAAAGTGCTTGGTCTAATAATTGTTGCCAAGGCTGTATGTCCCTGTACGTCATGTGTGTGTGTCTTTAAGTAGGTCGTTTGTTTATTTAACTCATTGAGTGGCAATGTCGCATATTTGCAACAAAAAGTACACGCAAATGCCATATTAAATTAAAGTTACATTTCTACGTACCCTTTCTAAAGGTAGTTTCCGTTCCATTCTCACCATATTTCGTTTAGTTTAACACCTACAATATAATTTTATTTTGTATAATTAATATTTAAACGTACCCTATTTTTAAAAAAAAATCCGTTCCATCTCTCACTAGGGCTCTCCAGTGCACGCGGATCGCCATCCACAAGAACCTGGTCGTCTCCTTCATATTCAAGTATATCGCGATGATCGTGTGGCTCCACCCCACCCTCACCGACGACTACATGAGGTCAATTGACGTGACCGCAAAGGATGCCGGGAAGGACGGAGGGAACAGTCCGTATGACGTAAGAAAATGTAGTTATTGTAGATGTTATGTAATGTTTAATGTGTATAGATGTCATAAACTCGTGTGGCTCCACCCCACCCTCACCGACGACTACATGAGGTCAATTGACGTGACCGCAAAGGATGCCGGGAAGGACGGAGGGAACAGTCCGTATGACGTAAGAAATGTAGTTATTGTAGATGTTATGTAATGCCTGATAATAACGTGATGTAAAGGTGATATGCACACTAGGTGCATTATTGAAATGCGCATTACTCCTCATGCATGGTCATTTTCAGTAAGTCCAGTTCAAAATCCAAACAATCCTAATATGCACAATCTCAACTCTGTACGGAGCATCCTAGCCCAAATTGCTATAAAAAGCGCCACTTTAGTTTGCTATTTATAACTGTACGACTATCTACATTTTGTTTTGAGGTCAAAGAGCTGGAACCGGGATTACATTACTTGTTGAACAAACAAAATGCTGGGGCATCAATCGGTTTCGAACTCAAGACCCCACGAATAGAAATCACGTACCCTTCCGACCATGCCACAACATTTTATTGTGTTTTTGTTTCCAATACAATCATTTCGACAGCTTTTGTGGGTGGGTATATCAAATCGAAATGACATGAACGAAACATTTTTGATTAGCGATGAAGAAATGGTTGCCATAATTGAATTCTATAGTATAGATATTTTAGTGCTGAAACCTATCAGAACTGCATGTAAGACGTTAAAGGGATAGTTGAGTTTTGGTATAGAGGGCGCTACACAAAATATTTTTTTGGTGAGATAATGAAAATCTGTGTGTCAAATTCAAAAGAGCATACAATTTTGATCACAGAATAAACTTTATTTGATCAATATCGGTTCAGAAATGACGTTAAATTTTGTTTTAAATGCTTCCTCTTTTCAAGAACTTACAAAAGAGATTTTCAAATAATTGTTGATTATCTCTCTATCTTATCAATATTTCAACAAAATATCACATGCACAATATTTTATTTAAAATGGTTGAAACCGATGAGTGTTTAGAGAGCACCCTCTTGAATTATAAAGACTTTAAACAAAAATAATAACAGACTTTTTACTTAGTCATTTGTAATTAGTATTCCTTTCCAGCATGGTGGAGTTATAACTATTATTTTGTAATGTAATGGTGAAGGTTTTGGTTACTAAAATTCAGTTTGACCCAAACTGTACTTTACCAAAACTCAACTATCGCTTTAAGCATAACCTTGGCGGTTTTTCGTCAAGGTTCGGCATCTACATTTAATAAATGTCAAATGTAAAACTGACCGCTGTTTTCCCTTAGATTAAACAGATTAAGTAACTCGACAAGCGGGAAATCCTGCAACTGGAGTAATGCAAATCAACCTTAAAGGGATAGTAAAATTGTAGTTAAGTTGGCGCTTCATCAAGACTTATTATTTTTTGTGAGGTAATGGAAAACCAAGTGTTATATTTGATAAGGCACACAATTTAAAAAGACAGAATACATTTTGTTTGATTAAAATCGGTTAAGAAATAGCTGAAATTATCCGTATGCATCTAATTAAGAAATCAATGTGAGTCGCACATTACGTTTTTATGCCTCCGCCAACGAAGTGGCCGGAGGCATTATGTTTTCGGGTTGTCCGTCCGTCCGTACGTACGTCCTTCGTTCTCGCGATATCTCAAGAACCAGTTGACGGATCAATTTCAAACTTGATGTGAGTGTACATATTGGGGTGACAATGATCTGATTAGATTTTGGGGTTCATGAGGTCAAAGGTCAAGGTCACAGGACTCAATATATGTGCAAAAATGCTTCGTTCTCGCGATATCTCAAGAACCGGTTGACGGATCAATTTCAAACTTGGTATGAGTGTACATGTCGGGGTGGCAATGATCTTGGGGGTCATGAGGTCAAAGGTCAAGGTCACAGGACTTGATATATATGCGAAAATGGCCTGAATGGCAACATTTCAAGAACTGAATGTCATATTTCAATCAAACTTGGTACCTGAATGTATCATAAAGAGTCAACGTAGCCAAAAAATGTTGGGGTCATGAGGTTGAGTTCAAGGTCACAGGACTCATTATATATGCAAAAAAGCTTGTAATGGCAAAATTTCAAGAACCAAATGCAGATTTCAGTCAAACTTGGTACCTGAATGTTTCTTAGGGAGCCAATGTAGCCATCAAAGGTTTGGGTCATATGGTCAATGTCACAGGATTCAAAATATATGAGAAATATTTAAAAAAAAATAATTCAGTGCATGTTAATTTGGGCTTGATATTAAAAATCATGTGATAGCGGAGGCATAATTTTCGATTGCGCGCAATCGAAGATCCATCTAGTTGTTTTTTGTTTCACTCTGTGGTCCACACTGTGAAACATTGTGTTTTCACACCGTGAACCATCGTGTTTTCACACTGTGAAACATCGTGTTTTCACAATATGAAACATCGTGTTTTCACACCGTAAACCATCGTGTTTTCACACTGTGAAACATCTTGTTTTCACAATGTGAAACATCGTGTTTTCACACTGTAAAAACATCGTTTTTTCACACTGTGAAACATCGTGTTTTCACACTGTGAAACATCGTGTTTTCACACTTGTTAAACTTCGTGGGATCATGGGATTAGACCCAATGGGTGTAAGACAGGGACATGTTGCCCGTCGCAAGCGCTGTTAAAATGATTTAGCCAGGCTACTGCATGTACATGTGAAATAATGGATAACAGGGGTATGGGGGTTATAGGGGTTGGAGGATCCTTAAAGGTTGGATATGCGATATGGTTTCTGATGACACAATGTTCTGTCAGTACTCTGATAACATGGGTGGGGGGGGGGGGGATCACAAAGTTTGCACTAATTACAACTTACAACAGAGAGGGGGCAATTTTCCCCATGTCACCCCCCCCCCCCCCCCCCCGCCCACTTAGTCTAGATACAACACAACGAGTGGCTCATTTTCGCACGAGTTAGTCCTCTTTTAAAAATGCATGACTTTTAGTCGCGTAGTGGGTGGGTCATGACCTTTTTGTATTCGTCGAGTAATCCAAACCATGGCGAATAATTTGCCCACGCCTGGGTTTCACGCCCCTCCTCCACCAAACGGATATTTTGTAAATGTCACATTTGCAGATCCCTATTTAGTATAGTCTTGAGTTGCCGATCGATTACGATGTCGTGGGAAAAAATCCGTCTTGTAAACTTACGAACATTACAAAAGACAATTCAACCTTCCCATTCGGAAAGTCGTTTAGTTCGCCGCATTATAGACATGTTAGGAGAAACTTAATAAGTTTGTTGTTTTTAATGAGATTTTCTGCCAGGAACATTTCCTGCGACTGCATAAGTAGTTCTTATATTGTCATGATATTGTATGTACTTCAAATAAAGAGAGAAACTGATCGGACATCTATAATATCAATGACAAATTGGGTTTCTCCGGGATTCGAACCCAAAACCTTCGGATTGCTAGACCACTGAGGAACACACTCGTCCACCGCGTGAACACAGTGTAAACACACTGTGTTTTACAGTGTGGACCACAATGTTAAATTTGAGCGTTTTCACAGTGTGAAAGCCAACTCACAGTGTGTTAAAAAGTGCACTCACACTGTGTATCTCAGCAATTTCACAGTGTGTTCACAGTGTGTTCACAGTGTATTCACAGTGTGAATTGGCTTTCACACTGTGAAAATGCTCGAATTTAACATTGTGGTCCGCACTGTGAAACACAGTGTGTTCACACTGTGGAAGAGTGTGTTCTTTCCGGCAGGTAATCGCTTAGCCGACTGAGATAAGAGCCCATCTTAGCACAATTTATATTTGTACCCATCTTCACATTTTAGGGGGGCTTGAAAAACACACACATAATTGCATCTTTAATCTTAAAATTGTATAATGACTTGCAAGTTTCGAATACTGTATCATGTAGGTGGTTAAACAGATTTAGGAACCCCCCATTTAGTGTTAGTATTGCAATAGAGATACATGTATGGGGAAATCGGCAAGCAAGCAAGGTGCTAACCATATGGCAACCTCTAACATGACTAATCAGGTTTCGGCGTATCACAATTTGTATATCTGTGACCATATTCACACGTAATCATGCTGTTGCTTGAAAAGCACAGACATAATTACACCTTTACGTTTAAAAGTGTATGATGACTCGCAAGTAGTGAACTGTATCATGTGTATCATTGGACATGAGGGAGTGGGCTTACAACGAGTACGAACGCCCCATTTACGGTTGGTAATGTAAAAAGAGATACATGCATCGAGCAATCGGCAAGCAAGCAAGGTGTTAACCAAATCGAAACCACTAATCAGGTTTCGGCGTCAGCGATTTGATAGCATCCCTGGTCAATACCACTCGATACTGATCGATACCTTCCCAGAGCTGAATGTAGGCCAAGATCCCGCCGAGTGTGATTCGTGTGGATCCGTTGTCTATATCCCCACCCCTTTACCCTCCCTAGACTACCCCTTTCACTACCCTTACTTCTCCTTCCCTCCCCGCGTCCATATCCTGCCCTCTCCCTTTCCTCCCCTTTCCCTCCCCTCACTCATTGACTACCCTTCGCAGGCTCCCCCTTCACTCTCCACCCCCCCCCCCCCCCGTCCCTATCATGTCCTCCATCTTTCCTCCACTTCCTCCGCTTTCTCTTCTCCCTAAATACCTATGTTTGTGTTGTCTATATCCCCGACCCCTTCATTCCCTTTCCCTCTCCGTTCCTCTCCTTTCCTCCTCCTTTCCTCCCCTTCCCTCTTCTTCTTACCGGTTTTCCCTCCCTCTTACTCTCCTTTTCTACCAATTCCTGTGTTCCTGTTGTCTATATCCACACCCCCTGGCCTCTCCTCACCCCTTCACTACCCACCATATCCTTCCCTCCCCGCCCCCTTCATCCCCCCTTCCTTCTACTCCCCTTCCCTCCTCTTCGTACCTGTTTTCCCTCTCTCTTACTTTCTCTTCATCCTTACATCCCTACTGTTCTGCTGTTCCTGTCATCCATTGTCTATCTTGTCCATTCTTATTTTACACCCCTTTTCGCTCTACAACACCCTCTTCATAATAGAGCTTTCAATCAAAAGGCGCTAAATCCACTTTTTCAACTTCCGAGGAAAACGGTTTCTTTGTTCAACTTTGTACACGTGCCTATGGGAATATTAAAATTGAACTTTCTATATTTTGATTTTGCGTGAGTTATTTGTTGTAAAATGTGGATTCATAGATTGCTACATAGATTATACATGTAGATATATCGTTAACTCATTTTTTATGGAAAGTGGATTTAGCGCCTTTTGGAAGCGAGCTCAATACCCCCCCCCCCCCCCCCCCGCCCAATCCACCTCCTTCGTCCTCTCTTGTCCTATTGTGTGTTGTTGATAATGTCTCTCTAGTATCTACATAATTCATATCCATCTCTGTCCATGATTGTCTTCGAAATGATCGTTCGGTCAGCACGGGAGCAATTAATTTCCCAGGAACTGTCAGTTTCTTTTCCCCACCTATTCTCGAGGAAAACTAATAGTCTAGAACAAGCCCATCAAGACTGGGTTGTGGTTGTTTTTGTTTATTTCATGTTAACTTTGAATAAACCTGTGGTTAAAATGTGTCAGGTTGATGCGTGTATTTACCACGTAGCGACAGTTTTGTTAAATAATATCGGTAGTAAAACTGCGGTTGATATCTAGTGGGTGTGATTGTTTATTTTCCTTGTTCCTTTTGAATAAACATGTGTACATGTTTGTTTTTTTAATCTGTGGTTACAACTTGTTTGATGTACTATGTTCAAGTAGCGGTAAAGTTGTGTTGGTAATACCGGTAGTAACGCGGTTTATATATCATGGGGGTGTGATTCTTTCTTTTGTTTCATGTTTCCTTTTAATAAACATGATTGTGTTCTTCTTTTTATCTGTGGTTAAAATGTGTTCGCTTGATGCATCCATGTACAAGAAGCGACAAAGTTGTGTTGATAATACCAGTAGTAATTACTGCGGTTGCTATATTCATCTCAACTTTTACAGCTTACCAGAATGAGAGTGATCGTTTTAACACTATCAATTCAGCATGCCGGGGTGCTCAATAACAACAAAACTTGTATAGACTTAGATTTACTGTCTCAACCCACTGCCTCTCAGATGTGTTCATACCCTTATCTGCTTATAGCGTAGACACGATAATATACACAAGGTTCCTCTTAACGAGGGGGTTAACGCCCTCATGTAGCGTTTGCCCATAGCAACGAGAAGCGGAGAATGATACGAATTCATTGGGGGACTTGGGGACTTTGAGATTTCCGTGTCTAAAATGTTCAACCTCCCTTTCTCCGATGTTTTCACTTTGTGCCGTTTGCACACCTGTGAAGATTGATGGGTTTCCCCCCACCTACACGGCGCCAATATCGTTATAGTCACTTAGTCCCACGCGTTCAATCCAGGGCTGGGCAAAAAAAGAGAAAAGAACAGAAAACAGAGTGAATATTGTAATTTCACCTGTCGAGAGTAAAGAGAGGGTAATTCATCGTGAATCTCTTTCGCTAGTCCCAAAAGTTAATCTGTTTTAAAGAAGAAGTTTGTTTTTAAAACTTGTTGTTGTTGTTGTTGGGTGTTACTAAGCTTTAACGAGAAGTTCTAATTTGTAAGAAGAAAGAAGCATTCCGGAAATGGTAACAATGACGAGCACAAGAATTAATACATTTTGTTTACCTCTAAACATTTATAATCATGATTAAAGTCTTATTTTTGAAATTAAAACTCAGCACTTACTTTAATTGGTTAGCTAGATATGTTTCTTTCTTCGTATTAATAAATAATTTTCTTCCATTCACCGTTAATATATATATATATAATGATGTCATACTTTTATTTATAGACGGCCTTCTGCCACTTTAGCCTGGTGATGATCGAGTATTTCAGCATGTCCAACATGTTCTGGATGCTGGTTGAAGGGCTTTACTTGACCAGTCGGATCGCTATTGCCGTTTTTAGCACGGAGTCTAACTTCAAGGTTTATCTCGCTATTGGATGGGGTAAGTACTTTACAAATAACGTTTCGGCTGTATTATCTTACCCGCCTCCTCCTCCCTCTCCTACTTAATTCCCGTCATCCTCCTCCTCCTCCTCATCATCATCTCCCTCTCCTACCTCATCATCTCCCTCTCCTACCTAATCCCCACCATCCTCCTCCTCCTCCTCCTCCTTCTCTTCCTCCTCCTCCTCCTCCTCCTCCTCCTCCTCATCATCATCATCATCATCATCATCATCATCATCATCATCATCATCATCATCATCATCATCATCATCATCATCATCATCATCCTCATCATCCTCATCATCCTCATCATCTACCCTTTCCTACCTAATCCCCGCCATCCTCCTCCTCCTCCTCCTCATCATCATCATACTCCCATATCCATCTACTCCTCCTCATCCTACTCCTCAATCCCCACCTCTCCTGTACCCCCATTTTACTCACTTTTCCATTTATACTCCTCCTCCTTTGTATCTTCTTCTTCTTCTTCTTCCTCCTCCTCCTCCTCCTCCTCCTCCTCCTCCTCATCCACCAAATCTCCTCATCGTCATTTATATTCTCATTTCAATCATTTTAATTAATCCTTATCCTGCTCCTCGTATTCATCTCTCCGATACCTAATCTTACTTCCGTTTATCATTCTCATACTCCTTCCCAACATCCTACTACTCGTCTTCAACTCATCTTGCGGCCTGGTGTTCGTCCTCCTCCTCTTACACCTCATTCTCCTTCTCCATCTTTATTTACCTTCAATGTCCTCGCCATCCTTCCTCTTATCATACTCCTCATCTCCATCATGCTCTCCATTATCTCATCTTACTCCCGTTTCTCTTTCTCATCCTCATTCTCCTCCCCAGCCTTATCCTAATCATGCTCCCCTTCTCCACCTCTCCAGTACCTCGTGTTTCTCATCCCACTTCTCCCCCTCCCCCAACCTCTCCTCCGCATCTGTATCCTTTTCATCCTATACTCCTCGGCTCCATATCTACATTATCCCCTCTTACTCCTTGTTTCACCATCCTCCTCCTCCTCCTCCTCCTTCTCTTCCTCCTCCTCCTCCTCCTCCTCCTCCTCCTCCTCATCATCATCATCATCATCATCATCATCATCATCATCATCATCATCATCATCATCATCATCATCCTCATCATCCTCATCATCCTCATCATCTTACCCTTTCCTACCTAATCCCCGCCATCCTCCTCCTCCTCCTCCTCATCATCATCATACTCCCATATCCATCTACTCCTCCTCATCCTACTCCTCAATCCCCACCTCTCCTGTACCCCCATTTTACTCACTTTTCCATTTATACTCCTCCTCCTTTGTATCTTCTTCTTCTTCTTCTTCCTCCTCCTCCTCCTCCTCCTCCTCCTCCTCATCCACCAAATCTCCTCATCGTCATTTATATTCTCATTTCAATCATTTTAATTAATCCTTATCCTGCTCCTCGTATTCATCTCTCCGATACCTAATCTTACTTCCGTTTATCATTCTCATACTCCTTCCCAACATCCTACTACTCGTCTTCAACTCATCTTGCGGCCTGGTGTTCGTCCTCCTCCTCTTACACCTCATTCTCCTTCTCCATCTTTATTTACCTTCAATGTCCTCGCCATCCTTCCTCTTATCATACTCCTCATCTCCATGCTCTCCATTATCTCATCTTACTCCCGTTTCTCTTTCTCATCCTCATTCTCCTCCCCAGCCTTATCCTAATCATGCTCCCCTTCTCCACCTCTCCAGTACCTCGTGTTTCTCATCCCACTTCTCCCCCTCCCCCAACCTCTCCTCCGCATCTGTATCCTTTTCATCCTATACTCCTCGGCTCCATATCTACATTATCCCCTCTTACTCCTTGTTTCATCATCCTCCCCTCCTACTTCTTCTTACTCCTTCTCACCATCTCCTTACCCCTATTCTAGTCTTACATTCTCCCCTTTATCATTCTCGTCACCATATGCTCCTAAACATGATCATTATATCTACGTCACAAGTCCTCTAAGCTCTCGTCCCTCTTCCTCCTCCTCATCATCTTTCTTTTCCTCCTTCTCAACTACCCTTCCTCATGCCCATTATCCTCCTCAGGCACCTCTTCTATATCCGTCCGATATCACTTCTTACTCCGTTTACTCTTCCTCAACCCATCCTTATCCTCCTTCTTCTCCCCATCCTTGTACTCATCCTACCCCTCATCCTCCTCCTCAACATTCCCCCGTCATGCTCCCCCATCCAATCCTTCTTTTTCTCCACCTCCTCCACCTCACATCATCGTCATTCTGCTCCTCATCATGCATCTCATCTCCTCCCGTCTAATATCTCTTCTTACTCCGTTTACTCTTCCTCACACCCTCATTCTAATTTCTTCCCCCATCTCTCTACTCCTCATCTATATACATCATCCCCACCTCCGTTCTGTCCAATTTTACTTCTACTTCATCTTCACATCCTCTTTTCCTCAAATACTCCCAGTTAACATTTGTGTTGTTGCAATGTTTGTCTGATCTTGGTCATGTTGTTTATCAAAGTTTAAAACGTGTGAAGACTGCGTTATGACTTAAAAAGTGATGCTCATTTCGCATTCCTCGTGGATTCGCCACCGCCACCAGCGGATCGGGCCAACCCGAAATGCCCAATTTCAGTTCCAACAATTAACCGCCTCTCACTGCAGGGATGATGAATGATTTAGCTCTAATTAAAAGTAGGAAAACGCGAGCGGATGAATTATGTATTTGGTGCGATTTAGTTTCGTTAATGAAGTGAGTAGGCGGCCCCCTGGGCAGCGATATCGAGGAAGGGGGATTGGGTGGAATGACAAATTTGTTTTAAAACATTAATCTGCGATATTTTGTTTGTTATCATCCGTCTTGGCCATGCCGTCCAACAAGACAAACTCAAACTTCCAGTGTGAGTTGAATACACCCCTCCCATATTGTTACGAGGTAATGTTTGTAAAATGTAAGCGGCTATCATTTAACATTGTCAATTTGGATGGAAACCCCCAAGAAATGAGTTGGATGCTATGTCAATATCTTGATATGATATCATGTATATGTATAATATACTAGTTTGGCTTCACTCCCTCTACAAGACAAGTGTTATCCGCTAGCCTTCAATGTTGTTTACCTATCCTTATCGATTTAACAAACACTCTACCAGATATTGTGATTCTAATACAGTAGAGTCAATGATAGTTCTTACCAAATTTCCGTATGTAACGGGTTAAACAACGTACATTATCTTTAACAAAAAATGCTTCGGGAGATTTAACAAGAAGGTTTTATAAAATAATATATCTTTTTTGTTTTGCTTTATTCTGTGTTTTCTTTTTCTCAAAAACGTTTGTAATCGATTCAATTATCTAACTATCCTCATCGATCCGGAGAAGTGTTAAATGATCGATCACCCCCTCTGGAATAAAAGAGTTCCTTCTCACGTGACTTCGGTTTGACCGGTTGGAAATACCCTGGAGTCCATGTGGTTTTGTTTTCTTCTGCGCGCGTTTATCTTTTATTTTATTTATTTTTGTTGATATATACAGCTTCGTTTTAGTGTGTTAATTATTCGGTTTTATCCAGAATAGCGTTCTTAAATAGGATGTATTTATCTTTTTGGCTACTTTTGTATCATCTAGCGCGGTCAGCATAATCATAATTACTTTAATAGTTGATATGGTGTAATATGATATGAGTCAATCGGGGGCCCACCTGCCTCACAATATTTTGACGGAAACAATACCAACACAAAACATTTGAGGACAATCTTTTCTTTCTTGTATTAATCAATGAATGCATAAGAGTCCCGTTGCAGAAAGAGTTGGAATTGATTGTAAAGTTGAAATTAATTACAAGTCCGAAATATATGCAAATGTTATTAACAAATTTGATTAGCGCAATCAGTCACGTGATCGTGATCTGAATTGCAATCGATCGCAACTTTACACTCGATTTGCAACTATATCTGCAACGGGACCCTACTATTAGCGAATAGGTCGCATGCTACCCCCTCCCCCAATTAGTCCGGCCACGCTCGCCACCGATGTCCCGACTGCTTGACCCGTTGACCTAGATAGCCTAAGCAATAACACCGTCCGGCATCCGCTCATCCTCCGGCTCAAGTCTATCATTTTGCCTGCATGGTCTAGCTTTCTAATCCTCAAGTATATATTCTTCTCTGGCCTGTCTTTCTTTCCCGATAAAACGAAATTCGAGAGCTGCTGCTACAGCGACTCAGATTCCTTGCTGGGTATTAGGTATGTAAACCACGGTGCAGAGGCGAAACCTTTATTAAAGAAGGGCCCAAGGATAGGGGCAACAACGTATAACGTTGTGGTTATTAAAACAGAGTGTTAGGGAGTTTTGGGTCGTTAATTTGATTGCGTATAAATAATGTTGAGCTATATTCGAGATGTACTTATTGAGTGCCAATCTCGCATTTTTGCGAGTTACAATACACACAAATGCCACAGAGCATTTTACAATACCTGGCACTCAAAGTGTACAAAAAGGGGCTGAATATATAATGCCTGACCCACCCCCCCCCCCCCCGACCCCGCCCCCTGCTTGTCAAAGATTTGTTGGTACAGCATGCCCCCCTCTTTTGGTACTCTTCGACTTGGTATGTAGCCGGCTATGCCAGTGGTGTTCATGTAGCCAGACCCTGGGATTAGGGGAATGAGATCTACGACCTATATTACGCACCAAATTAAACTGGAATAAGATACTGCCGTCGTGCCTTTTGGCTCGCCTCCCGCTCACTCCGCCCCCCCCCCCCTCCCCCCCCATGTCCCTCTCATTTCTTCCCTTCTTTCTTGTTGTTCTACCTCTTTTCCTTTTCTTATCTGTATCTTTACTGGTCTCTCTCTTGTTCTATAAACATCGCTCATCAGTCCTTCTTCGCCCCCCCCCTCCCCCCTCCCCCCACCCCAACCTCCTCTTTCTCTCATAGAATTGCTCTGCTTTTTTGTTTACAAATTACGCGATATGCGAACGTTCTCAAATGCAATATTTACCTCCGTATGTCCTACCCTGTCCACACGTTTGTTTTTGTTTGTATGTTTTTAGTTTATTTTTTGTTTGTTTTTGTTGTTGTTATTGTTTGTTTGTTGTTGTTTGCTTTGCTTGTTGGTTATTTGTTTGTTTGTATGTTGTTGTTGTATGGCTTTGTTTGTTTGTCTGTATGTTTGTTTATTGATTTGATTTGAGGAGCGTAATTATTTTCTTTGTCACAAGTGAACCAGTTTGCCAACAAAGATGATTTAATTCGGAAATCTTTCTAGAAACAAAAACGTCCTTCACGCTTTCGATTATAGGGTCACGTGAAAGACAAGCCATTTCATAACAAACGCCAACAGCACGCTTCCTTTACCACCACCTATATCGCAAACTAACAATTTCAAGTAAAATCGATGGCATCATTAGTATTTATTAGTGTCTAAAGGGGTTGAAGTTATGTGTTTTCTGAAATATATCGTCGAGATTATCGCAGACACCTGCCAGGTGATTGCGGCGATTTATTCAACCGAATAACGGGGACGCTCCGAGGAACAGAGGGTGCATGCATAATTCAAAGCCCGATTATTTCCCCCTCCTCCTGGAGGGTACAGCATCGATCTTGCCGACGGCTCTTCATTATTTCGCATCAACCAAGTTCAACTTATGCCTATTTTACAACAACAACAATAAATACACCACATGTACGCACATAAGCACACACGCAAACTTACGAGCAAACACCATGGGCGTCAACAGACGGGGG
Organism: Echinarachnius parma; assembly: GCA_037951105.1. Taxonomy (NCBI): domain Eukaryota; kingdom Metazoa; phylum Echinodermata; class Echinoidea; order Clypeasteroida; family Echinarachniidae; genus Echinarachnius; species Echinarachnius parma. The sequence goes on from JBAMJV010005724.1 coordinate 111,468, forward strand.
ACGTGGGGGACATCCCCCCTCCCCCCCCCCCCCCCCACACATTTGAAAGTGGAGGGGATTGCCCCCCTCATTTTTTCAGATATGAATGCATTGTGTATGTTTTATTCCATAGTTTGCACTATATATTATGTGAAATTTCTGTCTGAGGTATGCACCAAATCGCACCATTTCAAGCTCCCTATATACAGTGAGAGGGGTACACCCCTCCCACACCCTCCCCTGCTCGGTCGCTTCGCTTCCTCGCAATGACTCACCCCCCCACCCCCCCCCCCCCCCCACCACACACACACACACTTTTGAGAAGCTATTGACGCCCTTGGCATACACAGAAAACATCAATACACAACAAAAAAAATCATACACAAACATTTTACACAAACGCACATTCCCTACTTTCGTCGCAGTTTTTGATCATAACATGGGCCAAAACGATTGGTCAGGTATATCATCACCACAGCAAGGCCCCTTGCTAGCCCACCCCACCCGACCACCCCTCCCCCGCCCCAGCAACAAATTATTACCCCGTCCTTATTACCCCTACCCGTAACCCATCCAGGACGAGCATTATTTCAAGGCAAAAAGCAATCAGTATTTCCCTCAACAAATTGGCAACTTCAACTTTTTGTTTCCTTTTTATGACATCAAAATAGACATGATAGGTGGAAATATTTATTTATTGAAATTAAAGAAAAACATTAATTTGCTTGTTGTGAAGTTTACAATATGAATGATAAAATGGGATTCGAAAATATCACAATGTGTATTTTTATATTCTATTTTTGAATTTTGTTCGTTTCTTTAGGGTATATGAATTGAACATTATTTTATGTTTTGCATGTATAAGCGGGCCCTGTCAATAAGCATTTTGCTTCCTTTAGGCCCGAATCATTCATAATTTTGTAACTGTATAATTATATATTTTTTTTAATGCGTTGCCAATTTCAGGATTTTCTTAAATACATGCGATCTACGCATTAATAATGATCAATAATAAAAACAATAATAAAAACAACCCGAAAGAAGGTAACTCAAATGATTATGCCCTTTCTCATCCTACACTTTATATAACTTGTTATATTCTTGCTCAAATGTAACACTGCCAAATCGCAAATATGCTGGCTATTTTCCTTGATGAGAAATACAAGGATGTGCACTTGTGCAGACTGTCTTTGTTTCCAGTTGTTTCAAATTGTCAAATATATCAAATAATATCAAATAATATCAAAATATATCAAATATATATTTTCAAAATTATCAAATATACCGGTATGAGGAGGAAGTTTACAATACATCACGTACATAATTTGTCATGATTATTATGGTTTGAAATGTATAGAATATGTATAATGTTTATGCACCGCAATGTTATGTACTATAATAGAAATAAATGTCAAACCATCCCAGTGTGTTCACAGTAAGTTTTATCATAACCTTTCGATAATAAAGATACGAGTACTTTCCAGTATAGGTATATCATTGGATGTTGGTCAAAGGAGTGGCTCATAATTCCATAAATAAAAAAAACACATAAAAATAAAACAAACTTGATCAATACCTTCTTGGCAAACAAAAATACACATACTATTATCAGGTATTGCTCGGTTGTGAATGTGTGATTACTGACTGTGAATCCTTTTTATCATGTAGCTTCACCGCTGCTGTTCGTGATCCCGTGGACGGTGACGATGGCGTACCGCAGTGACATGCCGTGCTGGCACGACCACCTCGAACTCGCCTACATCTGGATCCTTCGCGCCCCGCTCACGGCCGTCATATTAGTAAGTAACATAACGTGACAAAACGTAACACAATGCAATATGTAATGTAACATAATAGTGCATTATGTAATATGAATTAAACATAAAATAGTTTCATGTAACGTAAGTTATGTAACATTAAAACATAACGCAACATACGTAGCATGACGTCATTAATGCAACATGACATTAATATCTGTAACACAATGTAATGTAATGTAACGTAACGTGACATAAAGCCATAACTATTCATAATAATTATGATTTCTTTCTCGACAAACCCCATTTTGTTGCTCGTTTTCATTTTGTTTTCTCTTCAGATTTCTATGTATGTTATAATGTAATGTAATGAGAAAGGGGTAATTAAATTTGACAGTTGTTTTAGGAGTAGTCTGAAACACCTAATGTTTGTTGTCAAACTATTGTTGAAGAATGAAGGCCTTCAATAAACATGGATGTTGAATTTTAAAGAGAGACAGAGATTTAGAATGGATCAGGTCACAGCTAGTCTCGACCCATGTAATCGTTTTTTCGCCGAGATGTTCATCTTTGACAACCTCCTTTAGCGTTCTAAAAAGAGAAGCATAACATGGGGGAAATTTAAAATGTTTAATGAGAAATGTTTGATTCAAAAGTCAAGGTCAAGATGTTTATAATGAAATAAATATTATTATCGAAAAAGACAGGGTAGAAAAAATAAGATATTATTCGATTTCCTTCGGGAACTTGTCAAAATTGGAAGAGGGAAAACAAGAGGATATAATGTACAAAATGTGATCCATAAAACATCACGCCTTTGATCGAAATCGACATCAAAAGCGTCGTCCCAAAGGTATTGGCATTTTGTGTTTTGCATTTCAAACCATTTATTTAAACTTGTATTTATATATTCATTATTTTCTTTATTCTTGCCTCCGGCCATTTCATTTACATTTCGCATCAGCGCTTCGGTCGACCTTCATCGTGATTCAATTACCCCCCTCCAATAGAATTTTAGAATTAAATAAGAACAAAACACTTGATGGGTATGTTTTTATGAATATTTTGTTTTACCTGGGATGGAATGATTTCCAAGAAGAAGCGGAGGACAACGTCTCCACGCAAATTAATCGCTGCCGTGTTTTCCTTTTATTTATTTTGTATACTCAAAACGCAAAGTTGCGTTTGATTTTCGACGCAAGTCACCAAAAATCAAACGCAACTTTGCGTTTAAACGCAACTCCGTTGCATAAAGACTTGAGCTTGAAATCAAACGCAACTTTGCGTCTGATATCAAACGCAAGTCAAATTATGTTGTGGATCAGACGCAAAGTTGCGTTTGATCCGGATGTTTATGCAACGGTCAATAGCGATCAAACGCAAAGTTGCGTTTGATTTTGCGTTCGATCAAACGCAAAATCAAACGCAACTTTGAGTTTTATGCATCGCCCCCCCCCCCCCCCCCCCCCCCCTGGTCATTTTGTCCTGATTATAGAAATAAATAATTAAAACGGCAAAAAATTGCCGGAAATTACACGTGTCATATTTTTGTTTTTCATTTTCTTTATTATCTTTGCCAGGTAAACACATTGTTTCTCATCAATATAATCAGAATTCTGATCACAAAATTACGGGCGAGTCACACCATGGAGACAAACCAGATGAGGTATGTATAAAGGGAGGCAATGACAATGATAATGATATAATAAGAATGATGATGATGATGATGATGACGACGATGATACCTTCATCTTTCTTCATATCCAGGACAAGTCGCCTTTGGAACTCTCTTCCGCCTACTGTATTTGCCAGTGTTCCAAACATAGATGTATTTAGGTCTGCAGTGAATTTGTACCTGCTAAACCAATTCTAAAGGGTTGTGAAGTGTTTTAAATTTGTTAAGATTAACTAACTTGTGATGTGCATTTAAGGCCGCTTTTTATCTTTTAAGATGGCACCATCAGGCCTAGAATGTGTCATTTAAAAAAAAAATGATAATGACGATGGTAATAAAAATGATAATGAAAATGATAATGATAATGACATGGATAATGATAATGATAATGATAATAACAATGAAACCGATAATGATAGTGGTTATGACATTGATAATGATATTGATAATGATAATGATAATGACGATGATAATGATAATGATAATGACGATGATATTGAAAATGATAATTAAAATGATAATTATAATGATACGATAATTATATTGGTAAAGACGATGATACAGATTATGAAAGTTATAATGATAACAATAATACACATGATAATAATGAAACTGATACATTTAATAATAATAATAATCATTCACATAATCATAACCATACTCGTTCCTTTTTTTTTCTTCTTCAAAATAACTTGTTAAATATTACGTTTCTCATAATTTGCTACGAACAGAAAAGCCGTGAAAGCAGTGGCTGTGCTGTTCCCGCTTCTCGGTCTCACGAATCTCATCTTCTTTTGGAGTCCCGAGAGCGATAACGAGAAGGTGCACGAGGCTTTCCTCGTCATCAACGCCGTTCTCCAATCGACACAGGTACAGTATTATAATATTACACTTATACATAAACATATGTTATATATAAGTTGTCGAGACTTTGCCGAGTTATTCCGAGTATTGTGTCGAGTTATTCCGACTTTACCCGAGTCATAATTATTGGTCACTCGAATCTCATCTTCTTCTGGAATCCGGAGAGTGATAACGAGAATGTGCATGAGGCTTTCCTCGTCATCAACGCCGTTCTCCAATCATCGAAGGTACAGTATTATAATATTACAGCTTTACATAAACATGTGTTATATATAAGTTCTGGAGACTTTGGCGAGTTATTCCGTGTTGTCCCGAGTCATAATTCTTGGTCTCACGAATCCGAGGTTATAACAACGACTTCTGTACTTCTCTCGATGCCTTTGCAGAGGGATTCGCATAGGTAGTGAATGCAAGGGCTATTCAAATTTCACAGGTGCAACATGATATAAAAATGAACAGTTACTGATAATGTCTTTTTAGCCCGGGCTAAAGTTGTACCACTCATAAGAATTTGGGACATATACATAGTCTATGCTGTTGGAATTATTCGGTTTATTCTCCACATCCCTTAATGTGCTTTAAAGGGGTAGTTCAGTTTTAGTATAGAGGGCGCTGCACAAAATAATTTGTTTGTGAGATAATGAAAAACTGGGTGTCAAATTTGAAAGAGCATACAATTTCAATGACTGAATAAACTTTATTTGATCAAAATCGGTTCAGAAACGGCTGAAATAATTATCAATAAATATATCCGATCAGAATAAATCTGGGGCCCATGATTTTGTTTTTATTTAAAAAATGCTTACACATTTTTTTAAAATGTCAAAATAGGTTTTGAAATAGTTGTTGATGATCTCTCTATTAAAACATAATTTCAACAAAACATCACAATTTTGTATGAAAAATCGTTAAAACCAATGTTTTTTTTTAGAGAGCGCCCTCTTGTGTTTTAATGGCTCTTTTTGGATGATACCAGGTTTTTTACTTTGTCATTGCGTATACCTTTTGAACATGGTATTGTGCAGATTGTGGTTTCTAAAGCTCAGCCTTACCAAAACTGTACCACACCTTTAGGCGCCGCTTAGCCTTTATGAATGGTGCTATATTAAAGTGGTACATTTGTTTCATTTATTCCACGATTTAATATGAAAACTGATGTCAAGTATCATCCAAAACAAAATCAAATTCCTAGAAAACCCTTTCCCAAAATGTTAAAGGGATCTAGTAACTTTGTTGACATGTGCAAAAAGTGATTGATGCAATGTATATTGTTGATGCAATGTATATTGTTGCTATCTCATAATTGTCCACAGGGTATTGTGATGGACATTGCATGGCCAAGTAATGAGCGAAAATGCAAAGTGATATTCACTGCACTCACTTTGAAGTATTCTTATCTGAATACTTCAATCGTACATATCTTTGTAACGAAAGGGAAATTTGAAAAACCGAAACCGGTCCCATGATTTTATTGTTAATACGAATACAAGAAGATATGATGGAACCGCTAGAATTAAAATTTTATTTTGAGGATTTGGACAATGTTACTAAGTCCCTTTAAAACGCCCTTATCTACTCAAAGTTACCATGGTTACTAATGTTAGAATTATTGTTGTTCATTTCTCCGGAGAGTGATTTGTGTGCTAAGTATCGTGTTTTGTACAACGCCTTGAGTATTTAAGATTGCCGATACGTGCAATTTGAAAGATGTGCTATTAACTAATGATGGTAATATAAGGAAATTGGTAATGTACATAACAAATGTTTTTCACAATATTGTCATAACAATATCATGTTATGTTTTAAGTTATTATTATATGTTTTTTGTGTATGCAGGGCGTGTTTGTCGCGGTCATCTACTGCTTTCTGAACGCTGAGGTGAGATGTCAAATATATATTATTTTGATCGTTAAAATAATATTAAGATGCCAATTTAATGGTTATGATAATAAGTTATAATTGTAAAATGATAATAATTATAATTAAACAAAATATAATAATAATAATAATAATAATAATGATAATAATAATTACATAAGTACTAATGATATTACGGACGATGATAGTAATAATAATACTAATACTACTACTACTACTACTACTACTACTACTACTAATAATAATAATAATATTGATAGCCTAATAATAATGACAATAATAACAATAATTGTATATATTTGTGTTTGATTTACAGTCGTTCGTTCTTTTCAACCTCCACCAACTATAAATAGATATTGATCGTTTTTTATATCGTCATTTCATTTGAATATTTACAAATTAAATACAAATTCCCTTCTGCAGGTTCGGAAGCTGGTCAAGCGCAAGGTCCTCGCGAGTCTGGACGAGTACGGGAAGCGGACTCCCCGGCGGAGCAACCAGTACCACACGACCAATGGCTCGTGTGGCGTCCCGACGACTTCCGAAGTGGTCATGGCGAGTTCGTACCGCAGCCGAAGCCACCTCGATCACTCCACGACAATTGCCGAACACGATCAGCACGATCAGTGCTGCACGGAAATGAAGCCGCTGTCCCCGACCACGTGCCCGGAGACGCCGGAAAATGCCGATAGCTGAAACAACACCGACTATGAAAGATAAAGATTAATAAGCGCAGTGATTCTTCACCGATGATCACCATTTTGAACTAGGCTATTTTGTGCACACCGCACAATACTGAGCCAATACTGAGAAAAAGCACGCGCCGTGCGCAAGGGGTTCGTAAGATGGAACCGTGCGTCTGATTTACGCATCCGAAGGTACCTAATAACACTTATCATAGAAAATCGTGCCAACATGACCATGCTATGAGCCAGATTGAGTGCGTACTATCGTGCAAAGGTGCTCTTCTCTGCGCCGCTGAAAGGATTCCTTTTTTATTCTTGAATGTCGCCATCTACACCGGTGTTTTGAACCATGACGGTTCCACCTTTTTACGAAGAAAAAAAAAACAGTTGCTGCAGCTTGTATTAAAATTATTCAGTGCCAAAATCGAAGGAGAAAAGTACTTTATTACAAGGAAATTGGTCCTAATTTTGTATTTATTGAGAAAAGGTCTGTGGTAAATCACAATCGTCACTGTTTCCAGATGATGTGTTTCATTATTTAATGTACATTGCTTCCGCGTTTTGTTGAAATTTAGCAGTGACGCGAGTCTAGGGACTGATCAAAATTTTCAGAATATGCAGTGTCCATTAAACAGTGCTCAACCGAAATGAACCCATCGCATGCAGGTAGCGGTATTGCTGGTCAATGAATAACGATGCTTATTGGGTGGTGCTTATATTATGTGTAGCATCGGTGTAAGTGGGTGCTGTTAGTATTCGAGATCAACTCTATAACGCATACGATGATACGTCAACAGCGCCACCTTTCGAAAGATAATGTTAACAAAAAATAATGCAACATACTTAAAGGCGCATTCGTATTTCGAAGGGCGCAATCATAGGGTTTCCCTATATCTCTATGGGCGCAACACAATGCATTGTACTTGATTGTCACCATTACAATTGACTGATGTATTCGTTTCCTTTTTTTTTTTACTTGTACTATACCTACAGATATTGTGAAATGTGAATTATATATAATGTTGTAAATAGTATATCGTAGCATGTTGTATTATACAGAATGGTGTATAGAGAATCGTATTGCAGAATTTTTAACACGAAAGCAGCTTTTAGAGAATGTTAGTGAGTTGATATTTGTATTAAAGTATTCGTATTTTATAATTATGATAAATGTACTATTTTTATTGCCGAATTTTATAGTAATGAATTTACCTCCGGCGTTCTATTGAAAGGCAACTGTATTCCTGTTTCGTGTAAGGCCTAATTGAGTATTGTTGTTTAAAGCAACTGCGTCGTCCAATCCGGAAGAGCACATGGACAGCGCCATGTCTCCGGAACCAGGGGAATCGTATACGTGAGCGAGACACTCGCGCATATTTCTAGCGCAAGAACGCTACGCTTACAGTGCGCGTGCGCGACATACGCACAACACGGCGCCTAGACTAGCTGCATGCAGCTACTATCATTGATTCTAGTCGATATTTTGCTCTTTATTCTCCCTCGTCCGCGTGAGATGTCTCTATCAGCGCGCGCTAGTAACAATAGCCAGTCGTTGAGCGCGACCTGCCATGTGAATCTGTCGCCGGCGAAAGTGCGTAGCATAGAATTTGCGAGCTTACGTGCGTTATTTCATTATATAAGATGATGACGTCATAATTAAGGGAAATTGAGCATTCCTATTGGTTGATTACTGATGCTTAATACGGTATAGTAAATTGTAAAGTTATAGTGCATATGTACTATAACTGCGCAGGGGATGGCCTTGGTGCGCGTAATCTGCACTTGTGTGCTTGTTCTTGAATCGGGAAAATGCGTAGAGCGCACAATTATTTTTAATACGCGCTGGCCCTTGTACAAAGTACGCAGGGCCTACGAGAGAACACTCACAATTTTAGCAAGGTCAATTTGGGTTTATCAACATGATAACAAAATCAGTTCCTCAAAATAATCATCTTATATAACAAATAGTACATAATTCCTGTCGTTAAATATTCCATAATAGACACCTCTACATTTTTAATTTCTCTCGTGCGATTATATTGCACTCGGCCTGTGGCCTCGATGCAATATAATCGCTCTCGAGAAATTAAAAATGTCTATTCTGGTATATTCAACTCCAAACCATGCACTATTTGTATAATAATGTATGTATTAATAGTGTACGCATTCAGTTCGTAGTGAACGCAAAATGACAACTTTGAAGACAGCCCAGGAAGTGGGCTACATGGCGCCAACCAGTGTAAGCATTCTGAAGAGCGCCTTTTGACGGGGAAAATGTAGTGTCTTTAACAACTATTGAACAATCATCAGAATCACCACCTTGCAGGTTACCATTTGCAACAATTGTCAGTTAACTTGTTGGAAGAATCATATTATGAGTCATTGTTTAGAATTATGTATTTATTTATGAGCACACCTGAACTCATTTTACTATACTCAACACAGTCATGCAGTGACATGCATATAGACACGAGTCTTGTAAACACACGCATACTATTTATGCACAAGTGTTGATGTTCAGACAACGCGGAAACAAAAATCGACGATGCCTCGGGCAATATACAGCATTCGTAAGCTACACAGCGCGCAGTGCGTGTGTGTTTTTAAAGATCGCCAAGCGTGGTGATGCTACACGTACTGCGCGTCGCCATTTTGAACTAGGCTAGTTTGTGCGCACTGCATACCACTAAGCCAGTATGTGTGCATTTACGCACCGTGAACAACATAATTGTATTTCTGTGGTTAGCTTTTTGACAAGCGCCATCAGACGCGACGACGAAGTGGTTTTAACTTATTGTTATTGTGAAGTGATTGTCATACATTATGTCTGTACATATCTGTGTCAGTATTTATACACTTATTTATTGTAATGAAATTTGTAAAAAAGTATTATCGTATTCATTTTTTTACTCGATTTATTGTACTTTAGAGATAAACATAATGTTTATCATTGTATCATGAGTCGGAAATCCTTCTTTTTTTTTGGTATCAGCTGGTCAACATAGGCTAGATCATGAAAAGGAATATTATCGTGTACATTTTGTACAAAAGAGGAACTAATTTTATTATTGACTCGTATTTATTGTACAGTGTGCTATATTACATATCGCAGTTGTTGTAAGAAAACGCAAAAGAAAATAAAGAAAAGTTCTTATACAATTTCACATTCTCACAAAGACATTTTATGTTGGTGCATTAGTGATTCTGCGATATGTACCCATGCAGTGATATTCGCAGATCAAAATTTAAAAACAATTGTAATTAATTTATTTATTTTGGAAATCACTAAAGTAATTATAATCCTATCTCCTGCAAAACTGCCATTATAATTCCATTACACATGATTGTCCGCCACAAGTGTCTTCTGACGGACATGCGCACGTTATAAATATACAATTATTACATTAGTATTAATAATTATAATAATAAAACAATAGTTCCGATAATGATACTAATAGCGTTTATTTGGTATCATCGGGGAATAATGTACGTGCCAAATCAGAATAATTATCCACAATTCTTCAAAATAGCTTGTTTTTTTTTGTATTCGGTGCTAATATTCATTGTATTATTCAGTTTTGAATGTATTCCCATCCCATTATTTTGTTTTCTTCTCAAGTATACATAACTTTCCGCTGATTAATTTACGTATACCCATTCAAATGTTGAATAAGAGGAAATTATTGTGATCGTAATTGATGACGGATCATGTAATTTTGAAAGTATTTAATTTTATAGTACTGTACAAATCACTTTGAATATAGAGGCATACATTTATGCTTAAAGTGATCCATTAACTTAGTACAATTTCAACCAATATCACTGGGATTTTTCCCTACTCTTTAACCTTGTTATTTGGCCTATGGTAACAGAATAATTAAATGGGTTTTGTTTTGTCAAATGTCTCCAGTTTCATGGATATATTTAAGATTGAATTTGAGAGCGTCTATATACGGTTTCCGACCGTAGTGTAGTCTACATGATTGTATGATTGAGTATCCGAATATTATATTCGAATTCGGACGATCGGGATAAAATCGGACATCGCTTTACCCCTTTTTTTACTAGGTAAACATTATTTCTTTTCTGTGAAAATCTCACATATCTTTCTCAAGAATGTTACAAAGATATTGATTTGTGATTGGAGTCTCAAATACCACTTTGGGGGGAAAATATAAAGTTAATGGATCACTTTAATATGTTATATAATAATTGTGTATGATAAAATATTTATTTGATTTGTACGTGGTAATTGGTAATTATGGTATGTTCTTTTCTTTTTTTTCTTCAGATAATTGTGAATGAAATGTTGATTAATTATGATAGATTGTTTGATTTATTACGTCATGTTTCTAGTCTGACTTAGTATTTCGATGTGTCAAAAGATTGTGTATCGTTATTCGTTTGGTAACACTTTTTGTGGCATCTTTTATCCTTCTCCGTACCACAACATAATTTGTTTATATACACATTATTTGTATTACGTTGTATATTTGTATTTGTTTTTTTTGTGATTGTTTAACTAAAACCCCACTCAAATTGGCAAAGATATTTTTTCGATTTAGGACGTGGAAAGTGCGCAATGTAATGCCCTGCTGCCCTGCGGGGCAGTAATTGTCCACCATACTATTCATATTGTATAAAGAATAATTTGATAAATTATCTGCTGATATTGTTTAAGTAAATACGATGTACAAAAGACAGATTGTTGACATTCGTCATTTAAACGTGTTTTCGTATATTGCAGGTGCGATTATCAATTTAGTAAGTACGTGTAAGCACAATTGTCTGTTTGTATGTGTATGATGTGTGAGTGTGTATGTGTATTATTTTGTGCGTGTGTGTGTGTGTGTATGTGTGTGTTTGCCCCACCCCCGATACCTCTCCTCCCGGAGATGCCATCATCATAACCATCACCGTCATCATCATCACCACAATCGTCTTCATCATGAGCGTTATCGTCATCATCACCACAATCATCATCATCATCGTAACCATCACCATCATCATCATTGTCATTACCATCATCATCTTCGTCATCATCACCGTCATCATCAGGCAAAGACCCTTGTCGATAAAGTTTGGCTCAGCATCGGTTCAGTCTCTTATTGTTGTTTTCTACTGAAAGTGTTAATGTTATGCAGCTCTCTGATTACCAATCCAATTATTAATCAATCCAACCAAAATAAATCAATGAAAATAATACTTCATACAATTTGGTTGTTTGTTTTAATTTGCAAAATCCAGTTACTGTAGATGATGTTGTTAATATTCGTCTACATGCAGTTCACGGCATGAACACAAATTGCGTATAAAATACATTGATGTCCACAAAAAGAAGAAC